>VZRR01000318.1:310203-416642 GCA_013398015.1 Oreocharis arfaki
CGGCCCGGCCCGCCCCGCCGGGAGCCGGAATTCCCCGTGACACTCGGCGTCAGAGGCGGAGCGGCGCTGGGAGGCTGGCGTCTCCAAGCATCCTCCCGACGCGGCCGGATGCTGCGCAGGCAGGGACCGCCCCGGCACTGCGCCTGCAGGAGTCAGGCGGCTCCTTCTACGCTGAAGGCAGCAGCAAAAACTTGGAGACCCTTGGAGACACGTCGGTATTGTTGGGAGTAATAAATACCCTATTCGAAGCAATTTCCTCTCCCTTCTTCCATAGAATGGGGAGCAAATCCATGGCTTGGCCTAAGTGCAGGTGAAGTAAAATCCGATCACGTCGGCAGAGGAATCGCTCGCTGCTGCCCCAGCGCAAAAAGGCAGCTGGTATTCAAAGTAACAGAGCTTATCGCATCTTCCTGTATCGGGCAGACACACTGGGACGCTGCAGTGCGGAGGGTGGACACTCACATGGGAAACGATGCATAGATGTCAGGCTCGGAGGGAAGAGTCCATGGGTTTACTCGACTGGAAGGCAGCAGAGAGCAGAGAATGGCAGGGGCCGGTTCTCTTTGACATCTCTCTCAGAGACTTTTGAGGAGGACATGGAGTGTGCGCTCAGCAAGTTTGCAGGTGGTGCTGAAGCAGGAACAGTGGGAGTGCTGAAGGACAAAGCTGCCATTTAAATGGATCTAGACCGGTTGGGGGAATGACCTGACAGGAAGTCTGTAAAACTCAGCAAGGACAAATACAAGGAAATTTGACAAGTCTAGCATTTAGCCTTGCAGATCAGGCCTCTGCAACAGTACTGGGTGGGGACTGATGGGCTGTGGGGCAGCTTTGCAGGAAAGGATGCTTGGTCTCGTTGGACAGCATGCTGGCCATGAGCCAGCAGTGTGTCCTGGCAGCAAAGGAGGCCAAGAGCATCCCATTGGAAGCATAGCCAGTAGGCCAGAGAAAGTGATTATTTATTTCTGCTCAGCTACATGTGGAATAGTGTGTCCAGTTTTGGGTCCCAAAATGCAAGGAAAATCTCAACAAGCTGAAACAAGTTCAGTGGAAGCCCTCAAGTGGTCCAGGGGAAGGTGCAGCACTTTCCCTGTGAGGGAGAGTCTGAGGTAACCACCCTGGATTAGCTTGAAGAAGAGACAGCTTAAAATACTTCAACATACAGAATACAGCCTAGCATATACATTACCAGCAAAAACCCCCAAAGATTAAATAATAAGCAATTATTATTACTGTATAAGCAGTTCTGCACCTTGGAAGAGGATGGAAAAACATCATGAAACGTACATAATTGATGTTAGTTGCATTCAAAATGATAGTGATGAGACCAATGTGTGAATTTACATTTCTAGAGCAGGGTAGCACTCATGAAGGATTCATGTGCGCCCCGCACAAATGCAGCTAAATTGCCACTTGGCAGTCCTACATAAACAGTGCAAGAAAGAATGTGCTAACAAGTAGCAACAACAGGCAAAATAAATACAGAGCCAGCACAGCCAGGGTCTGGTTAACAGTTCAACATGGGGAACTGCAGAGTCCTGCACCCGGGGAGCAGCAGCCCCAGGCGCCTGTACATGCAGGGGGCTGTCCCAGCAGCTTGGTGAGAGGAACCTGAGGATCCTAGTGGGCACCAAGTTGAACAGGAGCCAGCAACATGCCCTTGCTGCAGAGAAGGATAACAGTATCCTGGGCTGCATGTTGCCAGCAGGCTGAGGGAGTTGATTCTCCTCTTCTCCTCAGCACTGGTGAGGCTGGACCTGCTGAGCTCCCTAGCACAAGGGAGATGCAAAGCTACTGGAGAGAGTTCAACAGAGGGTCACTAAGATATTAGGGGATTGGAGCACCTCTCCTGTGAAGAGGGGCTGGAGGAGATGGGGCTGTTCTGGCTGGAGAAGAGAAGGCTTAGAAGAGGAGCTCATCAATGTGCATTAAAACCTGAAGGGAGGATCTAAAGAGGATGAAGCCAGGGGTTAAACCACAACAGTCTTTTCCTGCAGTCATCCAACATTGACTCTACTTGTATAAAAGTTCCATAAGTCAGTTTTAACCTCAACTTATAGGCTGTTTCACTTTTTAATTTATTCTGTCGCAAACTGTAGCATTTTCATTTCCAGTATGCAGTCAATATTTTTATGCTAGATACCTAAAACTTACCAGAAGTATGAAGTTTTAGTAACATAAAGCCTCAGATTTGCTATATCTCTTCATAACTGTAGAGCACATCCTCTTGCTGTTACCATTTTTTGTCAGGATTAAGGTTCAGCAACAGTTTCCATCTAATGAAAACACCTGCCATTTTGGCCTGCTTCTAGGACAAAGAATTTCTAACCGGGTGGAGGGAAATAATCAACTGCTTTGTTTCATTTTGAAGATCTGATGATAGGACGGAGGAGAAGAAAGGAAATAGGCTGCTACTTGCTATAAAGAAGAAGAAAAATTCCTAATACCAGCAGAGCTAGGCTGCGGCCAGAGCTCAGCAGGATGGAGACTGTGCAGCTGGTGGTTATCGTGCCCGGGCTTCACCAACCTGACCCACACAGCTGTAGGACATACTTTGATTTTGTGAGGAAGCATTGGTGCTAGGGGCCAGCTCTGAGCCCTCAAAGCATGATGGAACTTGCTGTGGTTTTTCTGTAGTAATGTGTCGGACATCTGAAGAGCTCTGTCAGTAAGACTGAGAAGGATATGAGAAAGCCATGGACTGTTGTGGGTGCTCCAGACTATGAGGCTGCCATGAGCCTATTGGAAGAAATCAGATCACCTCCTTTCTCAGGGTGCGCACACACACTTGAATGAAAAGCAATTCCCTGGGGAAATTTGTGGGCAATCCCTTCTTTCCTAAGGCAGTTATTTTTCCTGATGGAGGGCAATGATCCATGCATTTTAGGAGGACAGGGGGATGCTGAGAGGAAACACCATTTGGAAGAAGGTGATCAGAGGCTGGAAACTGAGCCAGCTGCTACCTCCCACATTGGCTTGCTTTCATCTTTCACTGTTTATTTCCCAGGCATGCCGCCAGCCTGGGGTGTGTGCTGCCAACAATGCAGCGCTGCGGGGCATGCTGTGCCCTCAGTCTGCCACTCCTGGGTGACACTGCCCACTTTCTGTGCTATGGGCCACCGTGCCTGCTTCACCAGCCCTAAGCTGCCACATTAACCATGTTTCCTTAGCCCAGATCATTGCTTCTCCGAGTGTCCCTGGCTGATCCTACTTCTGTGTTGCAAACTGTCCGACCCAGGCAACCTCTGCAGCTCTGGCCCTGGGCACTCTCTCCCACTCCCTTCTCCAGAGTTTATCCTCTCTGCAGCCTAGAGCAATTCTGAGAAAGCAAATTCAGGCATAGACTTTAAATAAAACTTTTTAATTCCAGATGGAACTTAATAAAGTTTGATGAAGTTAGTCAATGTACATGTTCTCCCCTCCCCCCTACGAGTACCAGCCACATACCAAACCTCAGTGTCAGGGGTTGTAAAACTGAATTGGAGTTCAGCAAGGCAAAAGGGCACCATTCAATTCTGGCTGATGTGGCAAGCAGCCTTCTCTGCAGACCCAGCATCCATGCCCAGAAATCTGTGTGTCTGTGGAACTGAGGTGCAGCTACAGTGGTAGGATTTTCCTCTGCGAGGGTGCTTTTTCTAGGCCATGGTGACACATAGCCAGAGGATTGCCCATGGGAGTCAGAGCAGTCATCAGAAGTGTGAGCATTTGATGCTGCTTCCTTACTTCCAGGGTTTTTCCATTCAGAGTGCGATGAACACTACTCTCTCCTTCAGCTAGGCAGAGAAGAATAATTAGTGATGGAAAATCTAAGATAATAGCAAGGCAAGAGAGCAGGAGTAAAACAATAAGCACTTTCATTATCCTGCTGAGGAAACCTTGGTGTCTGTGGATAAATCATGTCAGCAAAGGATACCTTGAAGCAAAAGGCTGATGAGCATGTACTAGATAAACCACAAGATTTGACAAGAGGGACTTGCAGTAGGGACAGAGACCTCTGCAAAGCAAAAATGGACAATCCTAGGAACGGTAGAGCAAATGCAGGGTCTTGTCTGGTGTCTAATCTAACAAAAATAATCCCAACGTGGCACAGCTCAGGATTAAGGATGGAGGAACCCTCAGCAGCAACCCAGCCAGCTCCTGCTGGGCACCTTCACTTACCAAGTGCTGCCCTGCTTTGTCTTTGCTGGACTCTGGCAGTTTTGCTTGCATGTGTAATCAGCTGCAGCATGGAGATCTGGTTGTTCACAAGCACACTCACATTAATTTTACAGGACCAAAAGTTCTATCTTGCCTAAATAAATAGAAGGCAAGTTTTCACTTAAAAATGCAAGAACCTCAGGTATCAGAAGAGAAATATATTTTTGAAATGTTGACCTGAACACACAGCACACCTGCCCTGGCCAGGGACTGCCCTTCAAAGAAAAGGCAAGGCTGGTAAAGTGACGGGACCAAGCTGGAAGATATAGGTCCAAGTATTTTTAATCTGGGCTAACTGAACATGACTAGAAATAGAGGGGAGAAATATGAAATAAGGATACCACAGTGTAATCACTGTGGTGGAGGAAGAGCTCAGAAGGGGTTGGTTACTTGCTTTCTCCTTCAGTCCTTTGCTTTCCTCTTTCTGCTCCACTGCAGCTGAGCTGGGAAAAAGACCTAGAAGCCTTTCTGATTTTTTTGGAAGCTGAGTCATTTGGGTGGATGAAATAAGAACATCTATGATGCTCCTTTCTCCATTGTTCTCTACCTTGAATAAGCATCGACATCAAGGCTGGAACATCAATTTTCTGATTTGGTTGCAGGTTCCCTACTTTGCATAGGTGTTAATAGTCATTCCTCCTGCCAGAAAAAGGACAGCCAGGTTCCAGGACAACTTCAGGCAGGCACAACACATGCAGTGACATTCAAAAGTACTCTGACATGTCCAAGCACTACCCAAGACTGTAGTACTTATTCTTGATCTTTCTTTTACTGAGTAATACAAAGCAACTGCTAGAACCGGTCCCTAGCCTACCCTCTTTTGCTTATTTGTTTGTTCATTAAGTAACTTCCAATCATCCCAAGAGTCAAGAAGTCTGTTCTTGTAAGGAAGGTATAATTTTAAAATATTATCCTTTGAAATGGATTTATTTGTGATCTAATCTGGTGCTCTGTTACTAATTTATGAATTGGCATACTTTTGTCACCAGTAAATAGTGTCTACTATGGTCTTAAAATGACAGGGTCTGAAGTTTTTGAGAGGAAGCTGGACCATTTGCAGAATATCAGTGCTAAGCATTTTCTGAAAACCAGGTCCTCTTCAAGGTATTTCAAACTGAATACATAAAAGCAAAGAAACCTCAAATCATTAATCACTTTTGAAAATTTTAGCCAGGGAACATTTTTTTTTTTTAGTGCTGGTTGTGGAATCATTAATTATCATTGCACAGAATGTAATAAAAAAGCAGAGCTCCCCAATGGATGAAAGCAAACCTCTTCTAGCTTTTCTTTTCTTTTTTTTTTTACAGCAATAATAAAACATATCATTATGCACTTCCAACCATGAATGTTCTCCAAAGCAATTTGATATTAAACTCCAAATCATCTGACTGGATGAGTTTTTACAGATTGTTACAGCAGAGCAAGCCAGGAATTTCATTAGAGTGGCCTGAGGCACAGTGCTGTTTCATGGAAAACGAGGAACAGTTAAAAATTTAAAGCGTCCCAAAATTCCTTTTCTCAAAGGGGATTTGTGGCACTACTGAGATTAGAACCACTCCTATTCAAGCAGCTATATTCCTGAGGAGACCTTCGTTTGTGGCTCTTTAGTCTGGAGGATCTGGTTTATTTCACCAGGGCAGAATGTGAGCTGGTGGTTCTGTTCTCTGGGCTTGTTTCATTTTCCTTCCTTTCTTCAGCAGCAATGCATTTGCACAATTTTTCAGGCTACAGCAACAGAAGGAATAGGTTGGGTTGAAGCCTAGTTAATGCCACCCAGATGCATGCCAGGTTTGTATTTTCAGTGCTCGGTCCCTCTGACTGTCCACTATATTGCAGGATTGGCAGACCATGCCTTCCACAATTCAACATGGAAGACTGGGTTTCAGCACTTACAAGAGCACTTTTAATTTGGAGAAACCACCATTAGTTACAAAGAGGTGAAGCGAAATTGTAAGTGACACCTGACACCAGCATCAACAGGTGTTAGTTACACTAACTAAGGTTTTTACCGAACAACCTACAAAATTGCTTTTAAAAATCTCTTTGTTCTCCAGGTCACTTGGTTGTCAGCATAATTTGAGTATAAATTGAAGGAGCTGGACAGTCTCCAAGAATGTCTGTGCAGGCTGTATTCTGAGGCAGTGCCTACCATGAGGTGGTTTGGGAGACATTCTGGTTGGTGGCTTCACTCCACTTGGAGATTTCCACACTTGTAGCAAAGAAAGTTTGAACTTGTTCCGTGTTTTCAAAGCCATGAAGATCAGCAATACAGGATTTAGGATTCAGATATTTTACTCTCATAAAAATCTGATGATAATCAATAATGGTTGGTGTTAGTGGCTACTAATGTGGTTTCTGAAGGCTGCCAGCTAAACACTGCAAAGCACCTCAATAAGGCCAGCAGCACTATCGTGATCCCCACGGAGCCCAGACTGTCTGCGGAGGAGTGAAACTGGCTAGGTTGGAAATGAAGGGGGGACAAAATTCAGGACAATAGACAGAGAAGTTGGGAAAGTTTTATATGTGAATTTTAAACCTAGAAGGGAATTAGATTGTCTTACATGTGCTATATTTTGAAAATATTTCACGATAGTTTGACTTATTTTTTAAATGAGGGGAGACTTTTATCACATGTTCAGCTAACTAAATAGTAGCTAATAACCTTCTAAATTAGTTTTCTAAGCTTTGTCTCCTAGGTTAGAACAGAATATATTTATTAGCCTTGCCATTGACACAAAGAGAGCATGGGTGTAGTGTAGTTGGCGAGTCAGCTGGTAATAGAGCCAGGTAAGACAACTCCTGGATCTCCTGCCTCACACACCCACACACACACAGACCCAGAGTGGTTCAGCAATGTCATTAGCAATGTGTGGATGCTGAAAAGCTGCTGGCAGGGAAAAATTTAGCATTTTGCAAGTATTCTGTGAGAAAGTTGTTGGTTCTCATGTGAACAAGCAAGATGGTTTTCTAAACGTCTTGCAGGTGTTGTTTGTATGCAGAGTTGTTATGAATCTAAGTAGAAAATATTTTGAAAATAAGTGTCATGAAGTCTAGCTAATCACTTGGAGAAGTGGTTAAACTAGAGACCAATGATCTTTTACCATGTACCAATGTGAGGGTTATATAAATCCCACCTGTAATTAAATAATTCACTTTCTCTCAACCTTTTCTCCAGCTTAGTCCTTCATTTTCCCTCGCCGCCTGTGTTGCAACAGTGACAGCAATGCACCGAGCACATCTGTCAAGCACAGTCCTCATCCCAAACCTGCACAGCTGGGCAGTGATGCACCTCCACTGGGGCTGGCCTTGCTCAAGGTAAGGCCAGGCACTGCTTCTTTAATGTCTGTGTCACCCTGTTCTGGTGGGGTGATGAAGAAAACAGTGAGTTTTGGGGCACTGTTGTTGTTTCCCACAGGCATACCACATTGCTGGGCATCTTTTCCAGATGGGGTTTAGGAATTAAAATGCGTTGTTGGGGTTGACTTTGGTTAAGTCACCCAAAATGGGAACAACAAACTGCATGACTTATCAGACCTTCACTTCACCAAGTATTTCCAAGAGTGCCATGCTTCACTGCCAGCTACACAGTCCATTTTTGCATCTAGGATGGAGTCTGCAATGTCTATTAGGACCAACATGGACTCCAGGAATATACTCATAGACATGTCTGAGAAAGTAAGCAGCAAGTTATGGTTGTTTTCAAGCCTCTTCTGAAGTGAGAGGAGGCCTCAGGGGTACATCTCAAAGTGTGAAACCATGACCAGATTAAAGGAGATTTAAAGCACAGATTAAAAGGAGCCCTTATTAGAGAACACATTAGAAGAAGTAGGACAACCAGAACATTTTCTCAGGATGTGCTCAGAACCACACAGGAATCGTTTCAAAGAGCAGTGGCTCATGACTAAAAGAGACAGTTTAAAGTGTTTTTGGACACCATATGTCTCTCATCTTAACCACAGGTTTAGCCTTGCATGGGCAAACAGTCCAATTCCAGCACAAGGGGCGCCTCATTTATTACTAAATGATGCTATTTAAATGTTGGTAGTTTGAAGCAAGGGTGCAATGCTAGATTTTTGTGCTCTTACAATCCCTCTTCACCCTTTTTGGGATGAAGCCCATTGGAGTTAGCCTGCACATATTGGCTGGGTGAGAGCACAACTTATGGTCAAGTCTTACTGGTCCCAGTGCTAATTTACCTTAGCGATTGTATTGTCTCCAGTCAGGCTATTTCCATTGATAAAGAACATTCTTGTTGTAAAGGAATGTACTAGTAGGGTTTTTTGTTTGTAACTGACAAGTAGATGGCCTTTTAGCTGGCAATATCCCTAAAGTAAATGTAGCTGTATGACTAGAACAAGATTTACTTGAGGAAACTCAAACATTCACGTTGAACTTGCCTTAAAATTTAAATGTCAGAGTTTCCTATCTTTGAAATATCTAACTCCCACTGATTCCAGTGAAAGAGACAATAATTACCCTTGAGGATATGAACCTGGAGCATAACAGAAGGCAAAATATAACTCACAGAAATGCATAATAGAAAAATAACTATCTTGTAAAAATAACTTGTAGTGCTGTTGCAGTGAATATTCTGCACTTGGAGGTTTCTTTTAAAGGATTTACAAGATTTATAAATCTGGTTATACAATGTTTTAGAACTCAAATCTGAGACAGACCATGATCTTTTTCATTGCCACAAACACATGAATTTAGTTTAAAATGGTTCAGCCTACAAGAATGAGTATGATTTTCTTGACAGGGTCTATTTTATCCTGTATGTATTTGATAATGTAAGCTACAGAATCACTCAGTTGTTCTTGTTAAAGACTGTACCTCTGCAAAATTTTAAAAGTAAGCTCTCAAATCAGTGTGTTAGAGAAAACAAGCTATATTGACTTGTTATAAGAACAAGATATGCATTAAGCTTTGATGTTAGCTACCACCTGTGGGAAAAATTACAAGAAATTGGCAACAGCCAGCATTTAACTTTGTGTGGCAGGAAATGTAAGTTATGAGGCTTGTCCCAAAATCTGGGTGATTTTGGTCGAGGAAGTCAAATTTTCATTTTTTGGCACAAACCACTGCAATTATAAACAGGCAGTTTGTACCTGCAGACAGACAATGAACACCCTCTGGTTGCCCAAATGACACCTAACACTTCTGCTGTGCTTTTGAGTCAGATGCCTTTGGATGTACTGAATCTAGATATGCTTACCTTGGGTTCAGTAGAACATAACAGGTTTTCAGGTACCTTGTGGTCTCACTTTGTGAAATTAAAACATTTCAGGCAGCTTTGCACTCTTCATCATCCATATGATATCACTTATCAACCAACTGAAGGCTCTATATTTTAATCCTTGGAAGACTGCTACACCTCATATTCCTCAGAATCTCTTTAGGCCACACAAGCAAAATTTGGATGGTAAATCTGAGCTTCCCATTCAGAGCTGGACGCAAGTCCATCATTCCGTGGGCTTGGTCTATGCGTTTTGAGTGAAAATTACTGTAGTGCCATCTAGTGCTACTCTGCTGATCCTTGTATTTGCTGTAGAGTTTCCAAGGACATTGCTCTGGATTCAATACTTCTATGTCTAAACACTCTGAAACCTTGAAAATGCAATTACCTTTCTTGGCAACATTCCCCATTTTTTCTCAGGCAAGTCATAATATAGATTGTATACATTTCTATAACAGACTTTTCAGCAATGCATTAAAATTGGCTTTGAGCAGTATGACAGTGCGGAGTGGAGAAGGAACTGGAGATTATCTTGCAAAGAGCATGTGTTCTCATATCTTCAAAATGTGCAGCTTTTAAAAATAGGAATGCAGAAATTGCTCTGGAAAGTATGCCTATAGAAGGGAAGGAGTCCTTGCTTGGAAAGACGATTTTGAAGCATCAAGCCCAGCCCAGTTGGTGAAGAAACTAATCTTTTTCCTCTATATATGGGGTGTGATCTCTGTTGAAAAATCCACAGGGATTGTCACACCCTAGGAGATGAAAAAGACTTTCAAGACTTTCTGTGCAATTCTGTTCACTAAAATGTACCTGGTTCATGCAGCAATTCTCCATGTTAACCCATGCAGGTCTCCTACATTCCCAGCCTGGGAGGACTGAGGATTTTGGTATAGATATGGGACAGCTGCCCTAACTGTAGTTGAAAACTGGTGACCCAAAAGGCAGCATCTGGCTGTCTGCAGCCTGAAGCAATGTGCCTTGAGAGACCTAATGCCATATTTTTCAATTGTTTTTAAACTATTCCTACAAAGACAGTCCCAGTGAGAAACCAACTGGAAACAAGCACTTGGGGGCTTGTGAAGATCCTGCTGGGTTCCCGTCCACATCTGCAGAAGGTTTTGAATCTGACCTCAAGACACCTTGTGGTCAAGTAAACATGCTTTGCTAAATGTGACAGTGATTTTGTGAGCTGTGGTACAATGTGACCTGTGGCCTGTGTGATTAAAAAAGTAGCTGCTGTTGCCAGATGTTCCACGTGTCTCCCCAGACCTCTTATTTGAAGTGCTGGCAGCAGCTACCCACAAGCAGTCCAGCACCCAGTGGGCCAAATGACTATTTCTGTTTTCTTGAAGAGCTGTTATGTCAACGCGTTTATCTGAAGCAGTTCGAGGCCATGCCATGATACCAACTAGGGGGTAAATAATTTCAGGTATGTAAAAGGTTCCACTTAAATCAGTAAAGTCTATTCTATTTCTTTCATCTCATAATCATTATAGAGTTCAAGAACTATATTGGGCTTGCTCTTGAAAAGTCCTACGGACACTCCCAGCATCCGCCTTTTCATCACACCTTCAATTTGGATCTAAAATTAGACTCTGTTCCTGAAACGAGTATGTTGCTCTTCAATACACAAGCTGCAAACTGAACAATAAATTCTTGTCTCAGCATGGAATTAACTTGAGGTAAGATAGGAAATTTTATGTTTTGCCTCCTCTAAGATAATCAAGTAAATAACAGAAATTGTTTTCCATGCTGTCAGCTTGAAACTTACAGGAATTCACTGGCTAACAGAGCAAATTTTGCCTGATAGGAGAACTATAGGTAAGATAGTAAAATAGGTAAGAGAGAGAAGCTTATAAAACTTTAAATGAGCATGTACAAGAATTTAACCCAATGTACAAATCTAGAAGCGTTATCACTATTTTTTTTTAACTTAGGAACAGGCACAAACTTCCACATACTTGATATAAATGTCTAGACCTTACTTTGTTTGAGCGAATCCATGTCTATTTAATAAGCAGAACGGTGCCAACAATTTTATAGAGAGCTCCACATGTTTTTTTTTTTTTCCTCTGGAATGTCTCCAAGCAAGTCACACTCTTAAAAAAAAAAAAATTTGGCCCTCATCCTGCAAAGCCTTGTGTATGTGTCAAGTTTTACATGCTGTGAAGAGCCTCATTGATTTAAATAGTCACAAAGTAAAATGTTAAGCCTCTGCACAAATTTCACCAGGTTCAGAACTTTTGTTTGAAACACATTTTTGTGTTCCGAAGCTTCCTTTTGAAAGAGCCCCTACTGTCTATTGCTCTGTTTTTGTGTATCCAACACTTTCTATAGCTGTTCTAGTATTACTCCAGCCTGAATTTGCTGGAACATTTCACAGGATCCTGCGATCTGTGAAAGAGGAAACTGCAAGTAGGAAACTTACCCAGTCTATATTTTTCCCAGTTCAAGACTGCAATACACGATCCTTTGAGCAGTATTAATATATTTCTGCGAGTTAGTGACAGATAGAATTTGATCCAAAAAAGTGTCTAAAATCCACTCAGCAGGATGCCCCCTGCTCCCTACCATGAATGCCAAAAACTTTCGTTTTTAAAAAAAAGTTTCTGGTGCTGTTCCCGAAAAAAAATTCAAATGTGACTTGAGAAAGACACAGTATAGTACCATCTTCCAGAGTTCAGAGAAGATCATTCCAGAGTCTCCGCTGCTGCCCAGCACCTTCTCAAATTGCAGAGGGGTGAAAAAACCTGATGTGAGAAGACAATTTTCAGATTTTGCCATGTAAATCCTAGAGAACGACAGTAAACCTAACATCTTCCTGAAGTCTTTGAGGTGACAGTATAAGCTATTTCAGAGGTGTTCACTGCCTATCTTGGATCATGCTCAAGTTAGAAAACTGAAAGCAGTGATTTATAATTACCATCTGACTGCCATCCATTTGGAACATATCACAGGAACTGTGGGAAAGACTGATGCGGTTTAATTTAGGGACATTCTTACTGACTTTTACTTTCCATTCTATGCAAGCGCTGATAAGAGTTTCAATTTTAAGACTGTGCTAAATATGTCTTAGCAGTAAAATATACCAAGAGTGTGAATGAACTATCTAAATTTTACTGTTTGTTGAAGGTCAGGATTACATTCCCTTTTACCTGGAAAACATTTCACACATTTTGTGGGCACAGTGTATTAAACAAAATTGAGCTGATTGACAGTGGCACAGCTAAAGACAGTACACAACTGTCTCATTAATTTAAAATGTCAGATAGATGTTCTGCTCTGGCCTCCTTCAAACAGGATAAGAGATTTAGATATAACAGGTGTAGATGAGTTTTGCACTGTCAAGCAATAAATTTAACTCAAGAAACAATATAGAAACAGAAGGCTTTAAATACAAGTACTTCCTCCCCCTAGGAGTTGTACAGAGGAGCCAACACATGTGACTTCTGAAGAGATTCAGTGACATCTGGCTTCACTTTTTTCCCACATATGATGTGATATTTGTCATATAAAGTTCTCCTCTCTAATACTGTTCTGACTGCTAAACCTTTAACCTGACTTGATTTCTGTCTGAAGGACTTTTTCTGGTCTGCTTTCTCTTGCATGTTTTGTTTTGTTGGTGGGCTGGTTGGTTCCTTTTCCTCTTTTTTATTTTTAAATTTTTTTATTACTCTTTACTGCTTTTACCTGTGGGACAGAACTGGTCTAATTTGTCCCTTCTTTCATGGATGATCCTGAACATGGTACCAAGCAACAGAGTAGGTAACCAACCACTGCTCCAATACAACACAATTTCCAGAGACCTGTGTGAATACGTGACCTCTCCACGCAACCTGATGAAGGAAGATAACTAACCATCTACTTCTATATTAAGCATGTATTTAATATGTAAGAGTCACATAATGGGTGTGTGCACATGAGCATGAAGGGAGAGGTCAGAACACTGTTCTGGAAGGTACTGGTGTTGGGTGTTAGAGGTTGATGCAGCAAGACATGGAGGCTTAAGGTGAAGAAAAGAAGGAGCAACTGTGTAGGAAGAAAGCTGGAGAGAGGAGGGTGGCAGTGAAAACCAGGATGCATAGGAAGAGTGAAAAGTGGATGAATGAACTAAAAGAGAAACAGCAAACAATAGCAATGGGCTGGCAAATGGAGCATGATGCAGAAACAGCAGAAGCTGAATTTTGGAGATCAGGACTGGAGGTTGGGTCCAGAAGGACAAGGCCCTTCCCAGCTGTTGTTGTGCATTGCTAGACGATGGGAGAGAAAAAAAGCATTTGAGGGCTATGGCTTTTACTCCCTGATCTCAGTCTTAAATGGATGCTTTGAGGATGAATAAGATTTTAAAATGCTGAGGGAGAGAGAAAGAAACAACAAGGGAAGGTGAAATAGGAGTCAAGCCTCAATGTGACTTGTGATTTTATTTCAGGCTGCTTGCCAACACATGTTTTATTTATTTTTCTGGTTACTGTTGGATAATGTAAAAATGTGTGTCAAGTTGTGACCTGTCAAAGGTGTTCAGAAGGTTTTCAGTCCTTAACAGGGAAAAGGTTCTGCCACTCCCCAGATTAAAAATTTAATATGGCCAAGGGCTGTCTGTGAGCACAGTGGAGAATCCAGCTGGAGCAGTGGTCTCTGATAAAGATACCAGATAAAAGTGAGAGCAAACTGGAAACTGAGCTGAGCAGATGCCTGTAAAGTGTGAATGTCATCTGTAGCCTAACATTACACTGAAATAAAATATATCTATAATGAACCCTTCCAGCCTTAAGAAAGATTCGGATACCTTGATGCCCTCGAGTATGGCACATCAGTGCCTGGGATCCTGTTCCCAGCTGCTGCTGCTCTCCCAGTGGGAAGGAGACTGTCTGATCTGCACTGAGACCTGGATTTGTAGTCATGATGGCAGCAGGGAGCCCATTTCAAACTGTCTCACCCCAGATATCTTCTTTACCCCTAACCCAGCACCTTTAAGAGTGAAGAGGAAGTTGGTGAATGCACACTGGATCCTGTCACTGAGCTTCAGGGCTCAGGTGCCAATGTGCTGCAGCATCCATTTCCCTGAGGCATGGGCTCCTCTATCAGCCTCCACTGCTAGGGCAGGAGACTTCCAGAGTCAGTGCTGCAAAGCCAGCCTATGGAGCAAAGGAAGGATGGAGAGAGTTATTTCACCCTTTCTCTGTTCCCTGTTGTCAAGTAATAGTGCATGGGCAAGTTGTTTTCATAACTCACTACAGATTATCCGGTATTTCATAGGAGTTGCTGGTTTTGCTTTCAAAAGAACTGACATGTTGCAGGATTGTCAGCTCTGGAGCCAATCTCTTGCAAAGCTATCCCATTGCACATTGCTGACTAACACACCCATCTCTCAGTGGCACTGTTTCTTATCCCTTCTGTTTAATAGTCAGATTGAGTTTCATTCTTTATTACCATTTCTTTAGTTTTACACAGTTCACTGCTGTAACTCCAAATAATCTCCACCTGGAATATCACTTTAGCTCTCTTTTTTCATATTACTGGGCACTCATTTCGTTTTGTCAGTGTTTCAGTTTAACTCTGCCTTCGTTGTTTTTTTTTTTTTCAGTTGTGGTAGTGAGTTGCTGGAAGGTTGTTAGCTGAGTTTCTTGGTGGATTGCATTAGCTTTTCATTCTGTTGCTCAAAGTCAACAGATTGTGTCACAGCAGAGATGTCATAATTTTTTCAAAAACAGGAATAATGCTTGTAATGCATTCCTTTTTTGTCCTCCCCAATACTTGCTGTGTATTTGTGATAGACCATATCAAGTTAGCAAGTTTAGATATGAACTTTCACAACTGTTCAGTTATGTTCCCAAATCTCTGTAACTCCTTTATGGTAGTGGAATGCCTTTCTCCCCACTCCAATATTTATGCAGTTTCATGTCTCAGCAAGTTTAAATATTATTTTTCTTTATTAGCGATAATGTGGACTTCTATATAACTTTACTTGTCTTTCCATAAGATTGGTTTCTTTCTATTGTTCTTTTCCCTTACAAATGTAAGAGGTATCTTAGAACAGACTTGCCTCTTTATCAAATGTTCAGTTAAAATCAGCTAAAGGCTCCTCTTTATGATTTCTGCACATGCAGAGCAGAAAGCAATGAACTGATTCAGGACCAGGCTCAGTCCTCTTTTTCACAGTAGATCCAGAGATCTCTGCTGAAGGCTCTGGAGTTGTGGTGCCGTAGTTCCCATGAGAACAAAATTTCTGCTTTAATGTGTAGCCAGCAGCACATTGTCAGGAAGATGTTAATTCCTGTTAGTGTTTAAACTTGGCTTTCAGAATGGTTACACAGTGGTCAGATCTTTTTTAAGAGTGGTGTAAACTTACATAGATAAATTAAGGTGTTGCACAAAGCACTGCAGAAATCCATTACACCATAAAATAAAGACAATTGATTTTTTAAAATTTTCCCTTCGAAGTTGAATGCATTTGAAATCTCTTTGACTGTCTTGGCCATCCTTTCCCACAGTATAGAATTATGGTGCTACTGAAGCAAGTTGATACCTACTGGTGCAGCAGTCAGACTCTCTCTGATATCAGGGATTATCTGTAGATCTCTCTTAACCTTTTTCCCCTTCCTTGGACCTAAAATTTGGCAGATTCATAATCTACTCAGGGGACTTTCTGTAATACGGCTGAAATGTGTTTTACAATGAAGTGAGCCAAGAAAAGGACACAGAAACTATTCTTTTTATTTTCTATTCATTTAGCACTGCTGTGTGATTTGAGATTCTCTGGCAGAAAAGAAATACTTGGTTTGCTGACGTGACTTCCGTGATCTGCAGTAAATATTGTCAAAATTGAAAAGTCTGAAAAGGAGTGTTCACTCTCTTTAATTTTCAACAGTCTACTCTTATCCAACTCCGTAGATTTCATTCTAGGCTTCTGCATGTAAGTTAAAGAAATCCTGTCCCAATAAATGGAGCTTCCCTTCAGTAAGAGGGACACTGAGAGAATCCTTCCCACCCACTCTGCAGAGATAAACTTCCTTCTTTTGTGGGGCCAGAGGTCTTGGATTTACCTCGAGGGCTTCAGGCAAACTGCAGAAATCTGGCCTGTGGATCCCTTGGCATTTACCATTTCAAAAACCAGGCTGGGTATCTTTCTACTGGAAGTGGTAGGCTTGATTAGTGAAATCGAGCTGCCTCTGCCATGCCAGAATAAGACAAGATGATCTGCAATGACTCTTTCTGGCTGCAGGGCTTATGAATAAATGAAGTGATTAAGACACAGACAGAAAAAGCCCAGCTTCCTGAGGAGTCCTAACAGTAAATACGTTCATGTGCATGAGAAGCAGAGTTAGAGAGGCTTAAAGGACCCTCAAATTATTATTTCCCAAGATCTGCAAACTTTGCTTTCGGGTTTTTTTTAAGGTAAAGGTTTTCCATAGAATTCATCTGTAATTAGAACACATCTGGCACCTTTTATTATTTTTGTGCAGTAATTACCTTCTGTTCCTGACAGAGCAGTTCTGACACAGCACTGTAACAGCACCGACACTGTGGCTGCAGGATTCCCATGTGCCACTCATTCTGTCACAACACATATTTCTACCTCTGGAATGTTTTTCAGCTCTTATTGACTGCTCTCATCTAGTGGAGAGACACTAAAAAACAATTGTGGGTCCTACTATGATATGTTTGCTTGCTAGAAAGACTTACTCCTTTTGTTGAGATATTTATGAAAACTAATTTAATTTGGTTTAGAAAGCATATGAGTTGCATTATTGTTTTTAAGAGTTGCAATGACTGAAAGAAAGTATCTTTTTATAGCTCCTAGGCTCTGAAGGAGCATAAGTTTTCCATAAAATAGTGCTTTATTTTTCAAAAAGAGTTGGTTTTACTCCACATGCCAAAAGCTAAGACATTTGAGAATGTGAAAATCTTTTTCTATTTTCATTGGAAAAGAATTCCCGTTTCTGATGATATATGATCTTACAGCTTTGTAAGGTGATATTAGCCTCTATTACTGCTAACATTTATTTTGGAGAAAAAGTCAGCAGGGAAGACTTTGGGGCTTAGCAAGAGAGTAGAGACCATTGTAACTACATTAATTGTCCTGGCACTTCTAATATTTCTTCAAATGAATTTGTCTTAGTGTTACAGATCCATTACAGTTAAATGCCAGTCAGCTTTGGAGTGTTGTAACGTGGTTTTTAGGATTTAGAATGATATCATATGAAATTGTTTCTCGGACCACTGTATTTTTTTGAAATAAAGCTCATTGTTAAGATAATTATTTACCTCGTCTCTCCATAAGAGATTTGCCTTTTTTTAATAACAATGCTGCCTCCACACCTTTCAGATAAGGGCCATGCATGGGGCTGGACACCTCAGCTGCAGCCCCAACCTTGTTTAAAAGTTAGTGTGAAAAAAAGGAAAATTCTGGAATGGAGTGAAAACAAATAAATGGAAGGAAGGAACTGAAGTGCAATTAAATGAACTGAAACTTGATGAAATAATACTCATAGAAATCTCGAGATATCATTTCCCTTCATACAAATAAAGAATTTTCATAAAAGGGAATTAAATGAGAAATCAATAAATGAAGAGAAATAAAAAAGAGAGGAAAGGAAATAGAATGTAATTAAATGAAATGGAAAAAAAGGAAAATTCTGAAATTAAGTGAAAACAATTAAACACAATGGAATGAACTGAAGTGCAGTGAAATGACCCGAACCTTAATGAAATGGTACTCATGAAAATCTCAAGATTTCATGTCCTTTCATGAAATGAAGAATTTTCTCTTCATGAAAGGAAATGAAATGAGAAAAGAAGGAATGGAATGAAGTGAAATGAAAAGACAGGAGAGAAAATGGAATGAAATTAGATGAAATTGAAAAAAAGAAAATTCTTAGGAGAAGTTATATTATTGAAATGGAATTGAATGAAGTGAAGTGCACTGAAATGAACTGAAACTTAATGAAATGATACTCATGGAAATCTCAAGATTTCATTTCCTTTCATGAAATGAAAAGTCATCATGAAACGAAAATTCTTCATGAAAGAAGAAATCAAGGAATGAAGTGAAATGAAAAGACAGGAAAGGAAATAGAATGAAACGAAATGAAATGAAATGAAATGAAATGAAATGAAATGAAATGAAATGAAATGAAATAGAAAAAGGAAAATTCTGAATTTACTTACGGGTGTTCTAAGCCCTTTCGCAGCAGCTGCTGGAGTCTGCTTGGTGTGTAAGAAGACAACAGATGTTTCTGATTAGTCAGCTGAACCTCAGTGGTTCCGCACCCTGTGCTTCAGGAAGGAGTTTCTCTTTCCTCGAAATATTTGATTGAATTTGCCAGAATCTGAACTATTAAAGCTGGAAAGTTACTCCTGAACTTTGAATACGTCCTTCTCGGTCCCAATTTTTTGCCAGCTGTAATCTTGTTCAGTGGTCAATCTGAAATAAAGGGCATAGAATGTAACACACAGCTACAGTTAACCCTATACAATAATTCTGCGTTATTTTTTACTCTCATGAACGTGAGTTGCCTGTACAGTGCACTTACCTATCCTAAAGTGTTAAATTCCCTGAATGCAAACACTAAGCAAACAATCTGGGGGTATGAGGAGTATGGGGAATGCTACAGACATCTGTGGCTGTGATAAAAGAAGTACTTCACTCTGTCTTCAGTTTCCTGATGACAGGAGTGGAAAACAATTACCATTTTTCCAATTAAGTCCAAAGTTTATTGTCTTGGGAACATTCCTTGCAGATGACAGAAAGAGAAGAAACTATCCTACCAGATGTACTTCCAGCTATTCCATTACTTACCTCTCCTGCCACTTGGAAGTCTGTTTATTTGGTTTATTAAATATTACAGCTTACTGTTTAAAATACCATACAGCAGGACTGGTAGAACTGCTATGTTATCCTCCTTTGTTCAGCTCTTATCTGACAAGGTCATTGTTTAATGAGTGTAGCACATATAACCTTCAAGACACAACAAGGCAGTAAACTGTTCTCTTTTTCCTATCAGCTATAAAATCTGCAGGATGACTGACACCTGAGGAGGTGAGGTATGAGATCCCTTTTAATACTGGATTGTGATATATACACTCTGTGTTGGAGGCATGGTCTCTCTAGCAATGAGCTGTGTTAAGAAAATAAATTGGAACATATGAAATGCTCCATTCTTAAGGCTCCATTGCATCTTCCTCTTACGAATGGACGCTCAACATTAGTAACTTCCCCCCCTGCCCCACTCTTCTGTTTCTGCATCAGACAGAAAAAGCTAATTTTTGTCTGTCAGATTTCTGGGCAGCTGGCAAACTTCTTAAGCATTTTACAGTAAAGTATAAACTCCTGCCCTGTGCTTCCTACATGGCACACGCAGTTCAGTAAGGAATGTATCTTTCAAAGGACCCTGCATTCTATATTGGTCTGTACTTTAAAAATACATGTGATACAAACATTTAAATAGGTTAACTGCATTTAGTTTCTACTGTCTCTTTACTGAGATGAAGCAATACCGTGATTAAACCCCATGCAATGATCCCTGTGTGACACAAAACAGAGTACCAGTGCACACTTGCGAATTAGCTCAGATCACCTTTGTTCTGATGAGAATGAGTGCAGTGATCCAGGACAGAGGTGAGAAATGGATGGACAAAGGCCAGCACGGTCATTGTCCTAGACAGGTACTCACATGTGTGTAGTCAGGCACAAGGGGCTTCCTGCCACCACTGCAATTAGCACATCCAGAGGCAGCCAAGGCATGGCAGCTCTAGGGGGCAAAAAAAGGGTAGGCATACTGTTAAATTGATGGGAAAGGTCATGTATAGCTGTCACTCCATCTGAGCAAAGTAAATACAGGTTTTCCTGAATTTTGACAGCATTAACAAAACTAGAGATCTATAGCTGGAAGGGATTTCCTGGTATCATTTACTCCATTCTCCAGCATCAGCACAGAATAATGCCTATCACTCTATTCCTGACAGATGCTTGTTTTTTAACAGCTGCCAGTTAAGGTGATTCTGCAATGATCACAAGCAGCATTCCCTCATGCTACTTCACTGCCCTTCTAACCTGACATTTTTTCTAATTGCTAATCCAAATCTTTCTGGTTACAAACTAAGGTAATTACTTCTTATCTTTGTATCTGCAGTGGTACAAAGCCAGTTGAATCAGCCTCATGACAACTGAAAACAAACTCAACAGATCCCTCTAATTTCCCTTTTCTGAGTTTCCTCTTTTTTTCAGCCTAAATTCCTTCTGTTCTTCCTCAAAGCTCAGGGTTTGTTTTCACTCAGCTCTCTCTAGTTCTTCATTCTTTTAAAAACACAGTGCACAAAATGGGACTCTCTATTCCGGCTGTGGAAGAAAAATACAGTGCCAAACAGACCCCAAAAATTATCTTCTTTGGCTTATGTGTGGTCCTGTTATTAAAACTTCCCAGAACATTGTTGGTTTTGCAATCCTGCCTCGTCAGTGACTCATATTCAGCTTGTGACCCACATAACCAGAGTGCTTCATTGCAGAGAGGGCTGTGGCGAGCCCTGCTTAAGGGTCTTGAGCTGACTCTGAGGGACAGATGAAGGTGGATCACGGGGTAGATCACGTCATGTTGTGGCAGCTGTGAGGGAAGAGGGCCTCAGGGCCTGTATCCACCAGCCACAACTAAACTAGACACAGCTCAAGGATAATGCTGTCAAATAGTTTGCACAGAGACCTGGGTGCAATCAGTCCCAGAGAAAGACTTGTTCCTGCTGCCGGTTTTATGAGTACATCCTTACATTCATCAGATCATTTAATACATAAGAATGGACTGAAACAAAAGTAAATGGAGTCCATGGGCAGAGGGCAGTGGGGAACAGAGATGTCAAGCACATGCAGGTCAGTTTACATACTCACAGGTCATGGGTCTCAAGACTGTCATGCCTATTCCTTTCACTGTCAGTATGCTGAAGAAAGACCAGAGGAGAGAGTTCACACCACTAATAGTGTGCTTTTCTTCAGGGCTTCTTCTCTCCTTGCTTCCACCTCCAAATTAGCAGAGGGTTCATCCCACCTAACATCTAAAACTGGTGTCATATGCAAGCGCCTTTCGGGAAATGGAAAAGTCTGGGAAAAGAAGAATTACCTTTCGAGCCCTGGATTCACCCCATTCCAAAATAAATGTCTTAGAGACAAGGTATGAATCATCTCCTGAATGTGCTGTCTCTCTCCATTGATCAGTGAGAGAGTGACTAGGTCAGCCTTAGGCCAGGTGTCAAATTATTTGACAGCCATGGAAAGGCAATCAGAATTATTTCATTAATGATGGGCCAGACTCTCTAGTCAAGCTGTTTACTTCTCCAGAAAAGCACTCAGAATCTGTTCCATGCGTTACAAAATTCAGTATATGTATGAGAATCCATAAAGTTTAGTTTAAACACTGAATATCCTCTCTGTTCTCTTCCACGCATCCTCTGCCTCTAGCTCCAGTTATCTATAGCAGATTGTCTTTTCCCAGCCATTCCTGGCAATACCTCAATAACCAGCAGCTGGGTCACATTCATGGAGTCACAAGAACAAGACAAAGCTATCAGTTAAAAACTGTATCTCCTCTCCCTGGCTTTCATTGGCCTAGCATAAACTGACAAAGGGATGTCATTTTTTTTTGCCTGCCCACATTTCTCACAGCACGTAGAAGGAAGTGCAATTTGCTGTCACAGCAATTTTTCCCTTTTACACTTGGCTAGCCACACTGTACATTTCACACAGATCTTTTCACTCAGCTGCTCCTGAGGTACCAGAAATCAGAGACTATGCTGTCTCAGCTTTGTTAGAAGCCATAGAATTCTATGCTAAAACACTACACGCTTTACTCATCTTACTAAAACTAATCCTTTGGTAGCAAACTCATGAAATGCAAACTGTTGGTGGAAAGGTTTTGCTGGCACATTTTTGCAGAGTAGCACATGTACTAATATATACATTTTTATGTATATTTGGTTCTGTTTCTGCCAAACTTCATTCAAGAACTGGAAGGTAAACATCAGTCCCTAGAAAGAGGGATAATTAGCAGCCAGATGTGGAATGCAAAGGGCTGCTGTTATGGTTGGGTCAGAAACTGCAGAACAGCTCTAATCTAGAGCACGAGCAGAAGATAATTTTCTCCATCCAGGCTGTGCTTGAAGATTTATCTAACACCATACTTACCTCCATGAAGAGTACTGTGCATTTGCCACTAGTGGGCACACAAATGTCCTTTTCCAACACTGACTTGATCTACCAGTTCCAGTGTAACGCCATGGGAGAGACAAGGGACTGGGAATCACAAGCACAGAAAGTCTTTTCTATATCCTGATCTGCTATACTTGTGTTTTGTAACTGGAAAAACAGAGTTGTGTGAAATTAAGTAGGTGATGGTTCAGAGCACTGTTAGCTTTCATTTCGGCTGAAAGCTCTCTCAAGTGATGTTCTTTACTCAGTGGTTGAGAGTTGGTCTGCATTTTCAGACACTAGATGGTGCCAAGGGTTCACACATAAAGAAAAGCAACAAAAATATTCCATTTACCAGCAACACCCGTGTAGTTTGGTCTTTCTGTAGTTCCGTGAATTAGTTCAAAATCTATTCTTAGAACGTCTCGTTACCAAGGAAGCAACAGTGAAAAAGATTCTGTACAAGAGGATACTAACCCAAGTAACCCAAGTTACAGCTAAATTATTGTTGGAGTCCCCAGAGAGAACAGCAATTCAGACATGAAGTTTCAATACAGGGACGTTATCAGCACGGATCTAGTGTTTTCTTGGGTAGAAAATTTTGTATTTGCTTACTGGTCTCACTATACAACCAAACTGTCAGGAATTAGAAACAAATTACCCCAACTTTAAATCAGAAATGCGTAATATCCACCGCATACTGCTTTACAGCAATATTTGGGGAAAATATGTAGCCATTTTTCAAGCCAGGACCATACTTTCTTGAGGCAATTTCTATGAAACTATTATCTGTGAGATTATGATACTGGTAGTTCACAGGAAGACTGTTATTAAATTAATAGCAAGAAAGATCAAAAAGAGAAGTAATATTTGATACTTCATTAGCATTTCTAGTTTAATACTCAATTGTTTCAAGTTATTGACGCCGTTCAATTTTCCCAGTCCGGATTTTCCTGTTTGTACTCAGTCGGAGTTCTGGGGAAGAGGAATGTCTGTCCACCAAGGATATGCAAGAGTGTGGAGTTATCTGAGTCTTGGGGAAAGTGCCCAGTTCATGCCGTTATCTGTCAGTACAGGTGCTAGATCCCAATCTTGCATTCAGAAGGATTCTCCTAAGGAGCCTCTTGTAGATATCAATGTACCTGGACAGAAAGTCTGTCTTCTCAGTGGAGAAAAGCACCACTTCTTAAAGCCTTCTAATCCAAGTCTTTAGGAAGGATCCTTGGATCCACACTTGATGTAAAACCATTCCCTGGAAACCAGGCTGGGGTGCCTCCACAGTCTATCTGTGTGTTTTGTGGCAGTACTGTGTATGTAAATAAAGGAAGTTCCTCCTCAATGACCGGCCCTCAGGACCACAGGTGCCTCTCACCAGTGGGCTGACACAGGACACAGGAACAGAGTGCTGCAGCCCAGAACAAAGCAGGCTGAGCAAACAGAAGGCACCTTGTCTCTGTTGTTTGTACGTCTTGCATTTGCCAGAACTCTGCTGCCTCAACAAACCTGTGTACAGAAGCTGTGGTGGGGACAGACGAACACTCCAAAGGGGAAATAACAGTGTATCTCTGCCTAATGGACAGATGCTTGGAGATGATGCTTGGAGATACAACAAAGTCTAAGGGGTTGTGAAGAATGAAGAAAGATCAATAACACAGAATGATCTGGGGGGCATGATCAATTGGAAACAGAAGACGTAATCAAACATGAAGTTTTACATCTAGGATGAAAGCATATCCCTCATATTCAGACAACAGGTGAAGGCTGGGAGAGTTCTCATGTGAAAATGTGACATTGGAAAGGATTTGGCAATGAGTAAGGTGGATTGTCTGCTGAGCATTCAGCCTCTGCTCTGATTCTGCAGCCAAGAGCACTAATGCAATCCATAAATGTACTTATAAATCAAAAGTGAAGGGGCCTATTTGACATTTGTGTGATTGATCTCCACTAATTTCAGTGTGGAGACACTGAGAAAGTTTAGAGTAGGCTCAGAGTTGCCATTAAAAATTGGAAAGCAGTTTGCATTGAAATATTTCAGGAATTTGCTTTGCTTTGCTTATGAAACATATGTAAGTCTATGACCCTCTGTGCAGTTTCTCTGCAGATTATTTCACCTCACATGTCCACTGGGTGCACTGTGTCATTTCTAATGTGTGTGTGGGTGGGTGGGGGTATTTGTGTGGAGATAGCTAGTCAGGGTGAGGTCATTTCAATCTCATTTTGACTCTTTGCAAACTTAGGTCAAATATTCTTTTAAAAAAGAGAAGCCCAATGACAGGAGATGAATCTATTACCCATTCATTGGGGATCTAATGTAAGAAATAAAGATTTTGTTTAAAAACTCAATTCTGAGAACCAGCCACTGCAAATTTCATGTCATGCCTGTCTGTGCAACTGATTGCTGCAACACCACTCCCCAAAATACAGGGAAGTCCTTAGCACACAGGCGAGTACTACTGACACAGGGCTACAGCTCACATGTTCGGGGGACGAGCACAAGCTGGAGAGTACCACGGCATTTGTGGGCCAAATGCAGCCTTGCTGCCCTCATGTCGAGCAGTCCAGCCCTTAAGCACTCCTTCACAGCCAGAGTCTTGTTTCCTGACATGGTCATTGTAGATCATCTGTCAAAGACTGAACAGCTTCAAAAGGCTAACTTCAGTTTCTAGGTGTCCTTGCAAAACCACCTACACAGCATCAACTCAAGCCCAGAGCCAGGAGTCTTCAAACTAAATGATCCTGCAGATAAATGAGCTGCAATGCTCAATAAGGAAAACTTTCCCAGTAGCAAGCAAAACATCAAATAAATAGGTTTTATTTATCCTTTTTAATGGGAGATGAGAGGAGAGAAAAGAAAAAACAGCAACAGATCCACTAGATATACCTGAATAGTACATAATTCACAGGTCAACTACATCACTCCCAGTATGAGATTAGAAATAGATCCGTCATAATACTTCTTCAAAAGCTATCAGGAATGACTGAGATAAACAGCTACTGCTCTCAGATTGATGTTCAGCCTCAAGAGGGATGAACTGGCAAGTATATCTATGAGCAAGCTGTGAGAAGAACGTTCATTGTCTAGAGCTGGCAAGCAGCTTACAGAAATAAAGTCATTTTGTGATACAGACCACATCAGTGTTCCCCATCTACAATACAGTACTATTACAGATCATTAGAATGGCCCTGGGTGTCAGAACCATGTTTCCTAACTTTCCTTCCCAACTTAAATTGGTTATGTGATACCATGCCAGAATTTTCACTTCCACAAGTGTGAGTTTTACACACATGTCCACCTAAGAAACTCTGTTTATGCACCAAGTAAGTAAGAGTTAAGCTTAGGCTAAGGAGCTAAGGAATAAAGAAATACTTGACCAGATCACCACCCATTTACCAGTTTATAGCCATTAAAAAATTCTATAAGTTATCTGAATTTTTCAGCTGAAAAAACCAAATCTTAGTATTTACATGCTTCAGAGTGAAGTTATGAGGTCTAATCCACAAAACTGGGAAGTGTGATGAAGTCCTCAGCTAGAAGGTAGCTAGAGGAACAGTAAGATTTATTTGAAAGTACAGAAAATGATCTGAACAATTAATAGGAGGGAAATACACTCTGTTTCACTCTATTAGGATGAATGGCATTTTGCCTGGAATATGAGTCATGGAGAACATTATATTCTGAGTGGAAGATATGGCTAGGCAAGAAGGAAGGGGGAATAGTAATCTGGAGGATAAATTTCAGGAAGAAATAACTAAGAATATACTGAGGTGTATATTAATGCAGTAATAACTACTGTAAGATTAAAAGCTCAGATGCATCTTATCACTCTGAAAGTCACTCAAGTTAAAAGACTCAAGAATTCTGCTGAGAGAATTAATCACATCTCAAAGCCTGTCAATACAATGTGTGAGAGCACAGGACTATGCATTGTCAGTCTGGGACACCTGCCTCTGCAAAGAATTTTCAGTACAGGTTTGATGAATCACAGTCAGAGCTTTCCTGAGTCATTGCAAAACCTTCATTAACAGTTTCAGACCCAAATAAACATTTGCAATACTAACTGAAACTCACAGCTCTCCCACAGAACAACGAAGCTTTAGCAGAAACAACCTGGTCCAATACAAAGCTCTGAAGAAAGTGAAATGTGAGAAAAGCCAGAGACTCAAAATTGAAACATTATTCATTGCTTCTATAAAGAATCCCTCAGAATTATTGATGGCATATTCATCTTCTCTGGTTACATGTAGACATTTTATTGATACTTAGACAAGTACTTTGGCAAAATGACAGTAGCAATGCTGGCACCTATCACCACACACAGTAGAGTCTCAGACTGTGGTGGCAACAGTTTCTGTTCTCTCTCTTTTTGTGGACTAGGGTCACTCGGCCTCATCTGGTACCATATGGTATTGCTGTTATCATCACCAGTGACTGTTCAAAAGGAAGGACACCAGAAACACAAAAGCATGTCAGGACTGAGAGGTGGAAAGCTGTGGGCATATCCTAGTGACAGTAGGAAAAAGCAGACAAACTGCCAGTGGGCAATGACCACACTTTATTTGAACTGCTTACTAAATGCAGTCCTATGCACTGTCGTTCACATATTCCAGTCTTAATAAATGTCATTTGTGTAGAGTTTTTGCAGGCCCTGATTCGACACATCTATTACTGACATCACACAAGTTCTGCTTTGAGGAATTTTTGACTGAATGTGCTGATATAGACTGCATCCAAAGCTATTTCCAGAGGACTTTTGGAAAATATTTCTTGCAGCAATAACCGGCCCAAAAGATGCATCTAGTATGTTTTGCACATTATATAGCTGAAAAACACACTGGACAATCTAAGTTTGATTTGCTGCTATAGTTGAATCTACTCCCTTATGCAATCAGCATAAAAGCAACTCACACACACACTTACTTAGATGCACTCTGCCTACTTTTTTTGGTATTACTGTGCTCGTGGCCTCTGAATTTTGGCTTGGCAACGTATGAAGCTCATTACCTAGAACCTCTTTTTAAGGCTTTCAGTTTTATTTAATTGTATCCAGATTTTAAACCTATGGCTTTGATTTTTCTGTCTTGATTCAATGCCCAGTGAAGTCAATGGAAAGTTCCTATTGGCCTAAAAGGAAGTTGTTTGAGGCACTTCTGTGTGCCTGGTTTGATTTGACATTAAAGTTCTTCTTTAAATATGTTCCTCATGTGTAAAATGGGTTTGGAACTGTCACAAAGTACTGAACTGTGTTCTGAATGCAAAGATGTGACTAAAGAGCACTGCTTGTGAGAGCCTGCCCCAGCTCTCACTGAAATCAGCAGGAGCTGTTTCATTCACTGCAGGGGAAGCTGAGCTAGAGCTGAAAATCAGAACAACATTTATTCCAGGATTTATTCCAAAAAGTGAAAACCTAATGTAAAAACTAGTTGGTTTTGCCCTTTCTGGGTCTTTATTAAGTTGGAGAGAAAGTAGGATCTCAGTGCTGGTCACAATTGAATGAATTTAATTAAATGAAATCTCCTGATTTAAATTTCCAGAGTTCTGTGAAACTCTCAACTTTCATCTTAAAAAAAGAAAAGAACAAAAGGAAAAAAGTAAATTAACTGCTTTTAAAACTACAGAGAAAGGTGGAAAACCATAAATACTAAGAGCTCAAAAATAAGAAGGCCAAATCCCTGCTCCCAGAATGATCTGTGGTAAAATGCTATGATTTTTAAATCAGCTTCACAGTTTGGAGGACTGATTCACTTTGAAAAGCTTAGTTGTCATTAATGCCTCTGTCTCTCTATGCTGGATAATTATTCTCTGGGCCGTGACATTTCTCTCAACAGAATCAGCACCCCAATAATGCCAGAGGCTGTCCAAAAAGTCAAAATTTAAATAGGGAAAAGTCATGCAAGCATGTCTGCAAAATTAGTTTTATCATGAACTCATATGCAAATGGATTAATTATGCTGTTTAAATGACAACATTATGGTCTGCCTTGTTCCCTGTATAAAATCGAAGTGGAAGAGAGGTTAGAAGACCTTCTGCAAAACCATGTAAGAATGCACCAGATCACGATTTTTCTAGAGGGAAGCCTGTGCCATATACAGAATATATTGTTGGCAAATGGATGCTGTTTGGAATTCCAAGGCTCTATTACTGATACAAGAATGATTACTGACAACTCTAATTCTGTATGTGATCTGCTGTACCCAGATTTCTACAACACAGGAACTATTGCAAGAGCAGCTACATCACACACTGCTCTTAAAATGTCTGAGTACTTTATCAGCCCTGCACACCTCGTTATCTTATGCTACTCTGCTGTTCAAAAGGAAAAGGCTTGTTGTTTTCTCAGCTGTGAACATCTTCAGGACCTTCTCCCCCCATTGTGTCCTGCAGTACGTGAAATATGCCCTACAGATGTGAGCTGTAAGATTTAACATGTGCCTACTAAGGCTAGGAAAAACAGACATTCCTGATATGAAGGATGCAGCCAGGGGCTGGCTGCTTTCCTCTTTCTTAAAGCACCATATTACCACTTCTAGAGAAATCATTTTTACTAAACAAGATAGCCTCTTGCTATAATGGCCTATTAAACCTCACGGGTCTGCCACATCAGACGTATAAAGAATCTTTTTAATGGAAAAAAAAGTTTCTTTTTCAAAAGGTCCTGCTTCCAAAAGCCAGAGGAGTTTTACAATTTTATGACTCCCTGAGATTTTGTCTCCTTTGCTCCGTTTTTAGTAACATGGATGATAAATAATCTGAATTTTAATCCCACAGATTACATTTGTAATTTAAAATCTTCATTTTTCTTTGGAAACCCATTGCATACATTACTTCTATCACTGCCACTGCTGTTTTCTTGGGTTTTTTTAAATTCTGGATATTCACATAGCAGTTGGTTAGAAAATTCTCCTATTATTTCTTTTGTTGAAAGTATATAAAGGATAAGCCTTTTAGTAGGGACCTTTACAAGTCAGTATTTAAAGACCAATTTAAAAAGCTATCACCATGCAAAGAGAAAAATCAGCAAATAGTTACAAACACTTTGGTCATGAATGAAACGAAAATAAGAACGAACAACAACATACCCAATTTTGTTTATCCTCTGAGAATCTCTTCCAGAGCCACCTTCTAAGATGCTTCCCTTTCAATTACATATAACAATTCGATACCAAAACTGAAGGCCAGATCTTGAAAGTGTTCACATGTAGGTATTATCTCTGTTCACATGGAATTTGCCTGGGCTAACATGATTCAAGTGTTGGTGGTTCTGAAGTGTTCACTGAACCAGGTCTTACAGCAGGTGAGAAGGAACTCACAGACAGTGATCTTAACACCAAAGAAACATCTAGGAGCAGTTTAAAAGAAATGAGTGTTTAGAGTGTGATGAGAAGAGAGATTTGCAGAGCTCATCCTTCGTACTCAGTCTGAGTGTGCTTTCCCCTTCTTCTGCTAAGGCCTTCTGAGATTCACCTCTATTTTTCCCCCAACAAGCTGCTCAGTTCTTTGGCCAGTTTAAGCCTATGATAATGCTGTAAATTCGTTAATAACTGGTAAAAGCATTTTTTTAGGGAGTACTGCAGCGATGACTTAAGGGAAGTACTTGAACGAAGAAAATGGAAGATACTGGAGGGAAGAAGAGCGCACAAAAGAAAGGTACTTTACCTTTCTTTGTGTGAAAAATGCTTTACTCAAAAAAATCTCCTTCAGCAAATTGCATCTTCTGCTCATTTTCTCTAATACCGGAAAATTCCCTTCTTTTATTATCACTGCTTTCTGGGCTGAACCCTTTTATTTGTGAAACTGAAAAGAACGATTTATCCAGTGCTTTTGCTGTGACTCACATTTCATTTGGGGATCACGGCTTCTATGTGTCAACTTGATTTTGCTCTCATCGTAATTCAAATGTTTGGGAAGAGTGTTTTTCTACTGCTGCAGTGCATGGGAGACCTATTTTCTCATCCCCTCAGCACACTCACTACTCGTAAACTTGGGGTTCTTGTTTGATTTTTCAGAGTTTATTTGATTTTTTTTCTGTATAATAAATCCATGTAATTTTTTCAGTATTTTGAAGATATTCTAGGTTTTCTAAGACTTCGCGTTTAGCAGGACCTCTCACAGTGCCTTGATTTGCAATCAGTGAAACAGGGTAAAGCTGCTGCTTTCCTTCTGGCATCCATAACCCCATAGAAGTTAATGACAACAGGGTAAGTATTGCTCATGCAAACACTATGCAAACTACACCAAGGAAGTATCTACCCAAAGCCAGAAAAGCTTAAGCCAAATTTTACATTCCCTGACTTAATCTTCAGATCCTTCCACAACTGAAACTCCTGCTACGTTTATTTGCTAGAATGCCGTTTAAACTAAATTTTTCTTTTTTCTAACCAGTAGAACTTTCTTTTTTTTCACCTTCAGCCATACACTTTTTCTATGCACACACTGCTTAGCTGCAGCATGGCCCCAGTACTTAGTCCATATGAATCCTTGGCAGCTTGAATGACTTGGAATATGTAAAAATATACCCACCTGCCTTAGTAACAATCCTAATCTTAATCCAGACTCGCATAAACTGCACCTCAAAATAGACTGAATAATAATTTGAATCACTGTTTTAATTATGATACAATACGGCAAATGGAAATTCCTGATTTGGATCATTCATCATTTTCCATTTCCATGGGTTTTTTACTTCACAGAAAGAGCTGGAGTCTCATTGATTAATAATGTAGTGTTCATTTGCAACAGAAAATGCAACAGCCTTTACGTTACATTGGGGCTTCTTTTTGCTAATCAATAAGACACATCCCTAAATGCACAATCACTTAATATGGCATGTATTTATTCAGATTTCTAATGTCTATATTTTATGCTAGAAAAAAGTAACTGATATTAAGAGTCAATTTATTTTTGATTCCTGATTAGTGTTAAGCTACACTTACATGCAAATTGGAATTCAAATATGTTATAAACATTCAGAATATTGAAGTAGTGCTTTACTAGCTGAACAAAATCAGGTTAAATACCCAGCTATAGGAATAAAAATGCTTGTTAAAATAAAATTTCCATTTAAAATGTCACCTTGTCTTCGTGAGCTGGATGATTCTTCCTGGGCATTCCATCCTTCACAATGTTATGAAGGTAATGTTATTCTGAAAGTGGAGGGAACTAAGTTTCTCTGCTCCTCAGCATCTCAGCTGTAAAATACCTCTACATGTACCCTGTTTACCTCTACAACTACTAGGCTCTATTTCAGATGCAGTAGTGAATTTCCTATCGGTATTGCCGGGAAGATTTGCAAGCTTGAAGACCACAGTTTAAGAGCTCAGTGTTTACAGTTTCTGATTTGCACCTATACTGCTGTGATCACAGGCTGCCCCACAGATTTAGTCAGCACAGAAATCCTCTTTGCTCATGGCTTTGCGTAATCTTCACCTTTCCTTCTAGGATCACTCCTGCTGGTTATTCAACACTTAGACCCTTTCTTTTTGCAGGTGCATCCTTTGAGTCATGACAAAACTGGCAGATAAAAAGCTCTGTATTGCCTCCCAACCTGACAAAGAAAAATTACCTTCAGGGAGCAGCTGCAAGGTACACGGGTGAAACTCCATCTCCACCTCAAGTTCTGAGATTACCTTCCCCTTCTCATAGCAGACAAGGGTCTTTCACAGTCAACAGGAACAGTGCCAATGATGGACTGTGATTTGTTTAGACCAGTAACAAAGATTATCTCAGATTCCTTTTTTTTTTGGTAGGAAATTACAGTTTACATAATATGATTTTATTATAGTTTATATGGTTAGTTGCAGCTTTTTATTGGCAGGGCTGTTTCATGCCACAGAAATGCTGTCTTTCGTGACAGCATTTCCCAATCAGACTTCTTGAAAGCTTGCACACAAAACACTTGCCGCCATCTACAGGCAGAAAGATTGGCAGGAGGGTGTTCTGTGGGAGAGGTACTTAATTGAGGAGTTGGCACCTCACTCTGAACTGAAATAGCTTCAAGGGCATGCTGCAAATATTTTCCTATAGCCCAGACTTCTCAGTGGGCAGGGACTTGGCAGGAAGCTGAGGCCTGTATGAAGGGTAGGTTCTGTGGTCTGCTTAGTTAAGATCTAACCACCATATATACATATTTTACAGGCAGCTGCTGGTGGCCCTGCTGGGCATCTGCTAGGTTTGCCAGGTTACTTTCGCAAGCAAATCAAAGATACCTGTAACTTCCAGACCGGTGCCTCTTTCTGGGTAGAAAAAAAGACTTATAATAGAGATCTCCTTTCTGTTGAAGAGGCTGATGCTATCAAATAATGAGCATACTCCCTACACTTGAAAAAATGGTCCATATACCCCAAAGCCAAAAATAGCACTTGCCAGTGACCCTACTGTAATTCTACTGTAACTGCAACAAACAGACTATGATATTGGAGGTTGCTTTATGACTGTGATAGCAAGGCTGATAATACATTGGAAATAGATCACACTGGTAAAATAAGATCTTTGTTGTGGCTGACAGATATCTTACAGAAAAAGCAAAGGTTTTCATACGTTGACCTCAGAAGATTGTAAAATTTATCAATGCTGAAAATATGTATTAAAATATGTGGGTGCTGGTTTAACTCTGGCCTCATAGACTTGGCTGGAGGGGAGGAGCAAATGGGTTCAACCATAGCTGAACTGTAGGAAGCGAGGCACGTATTTCTCTGGCTTATACAAATGGGACTGGGAGTCCCTAGTGCCATCTTTGAATGCACCCCAGAACTGCCACAACAGTCACATAATCTAAACTGTAACAGCAGCTGAGTATTCAAAAAAAATACACATTGAGAGATAATACTACAAAGAATATGGCAATGGTAACTAGTACAGAGGGTATTATGAGTACGCCTGAATGCCTTTTTAGTCAGATTAGATATGGTGGTGTACAATCACCTATATTCCCAGCCCAGAACTCCTCACTGGTACTACACTAACTGGCTTTTCAAAGCATTAAACAAATGCTTTTAACACAACAGCCTACTTCATCATTTGGTGTTAAAATCCGGCGGCGTGTGCCTGGAGCTCAGCGGGACCATCTCCATGCTACCTCACAAGTACAAGCTGCCAAAGCTGATTTTGGACCCAGATTCTATGACCTTGGTAAAGTCAGTTGCAGCTAGCTCCACAGAGGAGACAGCGGTGCTCCAGTGCTTCATTTTAGGCTAATTCACACGCAGTGCAATATTCAGTCTTGAGATGGGCACCGCTGCTTATCTGCACAAAAGTACATTTCAGAGCTGTTCTCAAAAGTTAAGAATGATACTCCTGTGAACTTTCGTCCAGACACAATATTCTAGAATATTGAATTCAGATTGAAGATTTAATATATTTTATGGATGCATATGCATTGTATTGCTCAATGTTGACAAACAGCAGGACAGTCACCAGCATCATTAAGGACAAATGGCCTGAAGTTGTGCCAAGGGAGGTTTAGGCTGGGTGTTAGGAAAAATGTCTTCACTGAAAGCATTTTCAAGCATTGGAACAGCATGCCCAGGAAAGTTGTGGAGTCACACTCTCTGGAAGTGCTCTAAAACCAAGCAGACCTAGTGCTTTGGTATATGATTTAGTGGGCATGGTGGTATTCGGTTAAAGTTTAGACTTGAAGACCTTGAGGTTTTTTCCACTCCAATACTTCTATGATTATTTTGCAGTCTTGCAAGAAGATTCAAAATCCAAAGAAGAATTTTCTCATGCTGATCAAGAATTAAATGGAAACAGACTCCAACAATTTGACAGCACCAACAGTAAAAACAATTGCCAGACACTAGAGCTACCATATGTGGTGTTTGTGTTATGTTTGGAGAAACGGTATCAGAGAAACAGCTACTTCACAGCTTTGTTCTCACTTCTTGTTAGCACCTTGCAGTCTCCTAAAATTCTTGCTAGAGAATAAAAGTATTTAATTCACAGCTACCCAACAAAAAACAGATAAGGTATTCTCTCACTGTTCGCTGCATAATGCCACTGTAACTTTTTACTAGTGAGAATCTAAAATGACCTACTCATTCCCACACAAGAAATAAAAACCAAACCAACTCATCCCACCTACTAACAAAGCCTACAGAAGAAAAACTTAACTACATATTCCCAAAGACACACAGGCATTACCCAAATGTCAAGGAGAACTGGATGACCAAACATCCTTGAGGATTCAGACCACTAAGCCCTGCTCTTGAGGAGTCAGCCCCACTTCAAAGGGTTCTATGGATTATTTTCTAAAAGATGCCTTGATTAAAAAAGGCCTCCCCTGACAGGATTCTGCCTATGAACAGCCAGAAAATACAAAATTGATGTAATCTGCTTCTCCACTGTGCTCTATCCTTTCTGGCGGGCAGAATTAGGGTGCAAGCTGAAATTCCCAGCTGGCATGGTTAGACAAACATGCCACAGTGCTTCAGAAAGAGCTGCCTGTTAAACTGCCCTTTAGAATTCATGGCCCACCAGAAAAACAGCAAGGCTATTATGTGCCCATACCTAAAAGTCACTAGCAGAAATTTGGTTAAGTGGGTTACAATGAAATGTGGATATGTGGTTGTGGAGAGCCATTCTCCTCCAGAACTGCCCCCTTCCTCCACACAAATGCTTCTATATCCTGAAATTAGGACTCTGTAATACACAGAAATGTTATGAGGCCTTCTGCAGAATCCAAAGAAGGGTACAAACCTGTATTTGTTTTGCCCTCAAAAACCATTTTTAATCATTTTCCTTAACCTAAAGCAAACTTCTAGGACAATCTGGAGAAGGGTTGAACGCTACGCTGCATCATACAATGAAGTACCATGCAATGTCTATCAGTACTGCACTATCAGCCTGTTTTGATGTATCAAAAATGTTCAGTCATCAGCTAACAGGCTGCCTCACTCCTCCAGTGAAGGTAATTTATTTACCACCAGCTAGAAATTCCAGCTCAGAAGCAGTTTCCTACTTTTTGAAGGGAATACAGAACCAACAAGATAACACAAAAAATCAGCTTCTATTGTATCACTACATACCCACTAGTGGCAAGCTGAATTTTTATTAATAATTTGCTGGAAAGAAACCTGCAGTAACAGTAAATCAGGTAGTGATGGTATGTAAAAAATACCACTTGTTCTGATATGCCACATTTTGTATCTTATTCATACTGTGCAATACCTTATTACACAGCTTCACGTGAGCATGCATTCTCAATGAAATAAATTTAATGGGAATTAGGCCCCTAACTACCTTAGATATTTGCACCTCTAAGCCAGGTAAGGAGCAACACCTGGGAGAAAGAGATACTATACTGCACCAGGAAGAGTGACAAAATCAGACTGTTAACTTGAATTTGAATCAAAATTTTATCTTCTTTAGATTTTTGGCGTTTTTTCCCTACTAGATTATTGATTTATTCAGCATTGCTAGTTTTACCAGTTTTATGGACACACCATTTTTCAAATGCAAATGTACTTTCAGATATAGTTGTTCTTCAATACTCTGTAATCCTGTTGACTCGTCATCTTGAGAAAACGCTCTACAACAAGCTGGATATGCCTTAATCTTTGTCAGAATTGGGATAATATATCATAGCCCATATGTGTTAAAGTAAGAACAAATTAAACTGATAGTTTTTCTATGAAATGTTCAACAAATGGCAAAATTCCTACCTAACTTTAATCAATGCTGAAAGCTGACCAGTTATACACAGGAAGTGTTCACACAAATATAACAGCTGCACAGCCCAAAGCATTAAGTACTGGTATGAAACTTACACACATAACATGTTATGGAAAACTGTTTGAATGGACCTTGAGGGGGAAAAAATCCAATATGAAAACTCTGCTCTGTTTTTCAAACTAATTCCTTCATTAAGGTGCTTCTTGTGTCAAACTCCCTTCTTAGTGTGCCCTAGTCACACAGGCACCACAAGTATTGCACATGGAAAGGGCACACAGAGGCAAGCCATCTCCCAGCAATCTACATATGCCACAGCTCTTTTCAGTGACTTCTAACCTCAACTTCCTCATCAGCCTTGGACAAATCAGCTGAATGCTTCCTATTTATCCACCTGGTGTGGGATTGTAAGGGAAAACGAATGCTTACCAAGTGCTCAGTGACAGAAGTGTGCGCTTGTGTTCCACACACTTTTACTGTTCCTAGTCCTACCATTTTCTCCCTCAACCCAAATGGTGATTTTTTTATTATGACTATAAAGGCAGGAATAAAGCCAGACCATATGGCACTTAATGGTTGAGCAGTACTTATAGAATTGCATTTCACAGCTAGCATGTGACAAGCACACTTGTCAAAACCTGGCTAACCTATATATTCACCTCTAAAGAATCTTCATGACCTTGCCATATATAGTCTCACACTGGAAAGGATTTGAAACTTAATTATTTGATTAAATAAACTTAAACTTTAAAAAAAAAAGTCCTTGCCCCCCAGCTGTTTCTGAAGAAAACCAAACCAAACCAGACCAAACCACAACACAAACTTCAGAAATATTTCATAGAATAGAAAAGCATGGAGATTGCAAGCTGGTTCATAACTTTAATATCTGCATGATCATTTGTTTTTAATCCAGCTAAGATAAATAATTTTTAAAGTTTTCTCTTTTATAATGAATGTGACAGTCTTTAAAAACTATTTTTTTCTTTTTAATTCATGTGTCATAATACCTGGCCATCTATTTTTTCCTCAGTGCAACTATCAGTACCGAACTTACTCAAAGATTCACTCACACAGTTCACTATTTGTAATGTTTTAGAATTCACCACAGAAATTAAATTTGAATACTTTGACTCCTAGAACCTGAATTCTGCTGCCTTTACTAACAGACACTTCTTTCCTTAGCTACCACCAGGAGCTTCTCTGCTCCACAACAGCACTGCAGGATACCACACGGACTGAGTACATGATGCCCCCTTCTTCCTCTCCAGGGCAGTCCTACCAAATTTATGTAAGTCCATACTGACCTACTTACCTGCCCACTATTTCTAAGCTAGGCTGGGAAATGTGCCAGTTTGGCAAGTCCCTGAATTTATATTTCACATAGTCTGATGATAAGGGCAGCAATTAATGTTACTGATACCTCATTATCCAAACGAGGATCTATTTTAAGGTAGAGTGACTCAGTCACGGCTTCAGGCTCACTTCAAATTCAGGCTGACACCACTGCATAAAAAAAATATGCCTGATCTTTCAAAGATATCTTTGGAACTCAAATAACAAATAAACCAAACCGAACCAATCAAAAAATCAGCAGAATAACTGTTCCCTTATATCACTTTTTTTTAACTTCCCATCCTTTAGGAAACAATGTTTTTGACAGCCATAAAATGAAAGCTATTTATCACTGAAATGTCATATCATCACTTTTTCAAAAGCCTCCCATAGAAAGACAATTTAAGATGTCAGAGTAAAGACTTTGCTTAATCCAATTAGCATTTAAATATTTTAATCAATAAAAGATGGCAATTGGACTGGGCTAGAAGCCAACGCCCTGAGAGCCAAGCCTTTTGTCACACATAGTCTTATTTGCACTGCTGTGTTACTGAACAGTAGTAAACATATCAGAACAGTAAATACCCATGACAATCTGGGAGCTGTATCAACTTATAATCTTCACCTTCTTTGGCAGCAAGGAGCAAACAAAAATCAACAGCATGTAAAGGTTTCCTGGAGACTGGGCCACTTATGATATATTTAAGATGCATGTGATGAGACCCATTAGACAGTAGAAAGTGGCAAATGGGAGTTCTGTGTGTCTGCATGTGACATGAAACAGTTAACAATAATGATATTTAATCACCAGCACCGTGATGACGCAGAAAACAAACCCTCCTCAGCATTTGTTTCCCCAATGGCACTTGGCAGATGAGCATGCAGCAAATGCATCTGCTGGAAGTGCTTATGCCTAATGAGTCACTAACATTGCTAAGTTCAGTTTGCATCTCAGTGCAAAGAGAGAGACAGAAAGGAAGGAGTAGTTTCGACAAGTTTTCTACTAGAAAGTCAGTCTGAAAATGCCTGCTTAATTAGGTAGTTATTTGGTCATCGAGTCACCAGCGCCTGAAAAATCTACTTGCTATTTATCACAGATGAATGGCATCAAGGCAAAAAACCAAGTGTCAGTAGTGTCTTCCTGAACCATGTAACAAAGTAACCTTTTACTACCAATACCCACATCGAGAACACTTCGTCCATCTCTTTTTTCAGTTTCTGGGCAAGATTTCAGATTCTTCCAGATTCCTTCAACATAGCTTTTCCTGTTGCCCTTAAGTGCAAGAAGTAAGCACTCTCTGTCACCAGAGCACCTGCATGTTCTGCATTAGCCAGACATGACGAACACACATTCTGCAAAGTGAACTATGGCCCCTCTCATAAAAGTTGATAAAAAACCAGTTCCTGATGAGTTTCAGATGACAACTTCTTCCATAAAAGCACGTATCTGGGGGGAAGACAAGCAGTTCAAAACCAACTGGCCTTCATATGAGGCACAGCTATAACCCCCACAGAAAGAAACACTTGGGTTTGTTATTTGTAAGGGCTGCCATCAGGCTGTCTCATATTGTTCAACCAGTCCTGCTGATTAGGAGAGCAAAAATACTTTTGCTCAATAGCAAACCTCAGCTATAATGCAGCAATGTGTTCATTCTCTCATGATGTTAAGGGTCAGTTTTCCTGTCACCACTATTCCCTTTTGCACCTGGCCACCTTTATTTTCTAAACCAGTGATCTGGTAAGAAACTCTTAAGCAAAGGAGATACGTTCACCATTCCACGCTGAACCAGTGCCCACTGAATAGCCAGTTCTATTAAGTGACTGGTAGGTCAGTGCCTGGGGAACAACATGCCAAAAACCACTCTTGGTTTCTCCAACATCCAAAACAAATGACAGAAAAAGGCCCATCTTTAGGCCATATATACTTACAGGAGATCAGGAAACCCAGTCCCAATCCAGGAAAAGCAATGACTTGTCAAGATTTCTAGACTTTAGTAGCTCCAGAATTTTATTCACAGCATAGAGGCCCTATCATAAACTAAATTTTGTCATTCTAGCTATAAAGAGCTTGTGCTCTTGGCTTGTGTCTTTCAAGGAATAATGAAACTCCCATGCTGGGAAATCTCGTGTCTGGGAAACTTACAGCTTTGTATTAGGAAAATAAAGCAACATGGTTCATTGCACTATTTTGAACAGCTGTCTTTCAATTTTTGCACATCCCTCTTGTGACCACTGATAACACAAAGGCACCAGCCATTCTTGCACAGAACTACGGGGTTGTAGCCTAAGCATCTCTGGGTGGAGCAGAACTGGAAGATTTGTACAATCTGAGGCACTGCACAGAGATGGGCTGATGATAGGACTGATGCCAGAACAAGCAGGTGCAACAGACTTACCATGTGAAACCTGTACATCTCTTATTTTGCCAAAAAACAACAAAAAAAAAGAGATTGTGCAAGTCTGAGCCATTTTCAAGAAAAACTGAATGTAAAGCAGTCAGTAACACCCTTGTATAGAAGACAAAGTCTTTTTGGTTATTATTCTGCTAATGAAGGAATGAACCAAAAATGGAAAAAAACACCACCACATTTCTACAAGTAAACAATTAAAATAGCCTGAATGCTTTGGAACAATATTGCCAAATGATCATTCTTGCCCAGTCCTTTCTCCAGCTTCTGCAGCAGGAAGAGCAGGGTTAAAAAAACAAAACAACATGGGGTAGGAGAACACTCTGACACAACAAAGAACCTTCAACAGTTCCTGTTTAATTTTCTTCTGATTGGCTTCTCCCGCCACAGTAACATTATGTAGCTAATCTGTTCTCTTAACACTTTGCACCAAAATGTTGCTTATACTTAGCTCAGTAATAGCTCTGGCCAATGCATACACAAAGGAACAGCAAGGACAGTATAAGAATTCAGCAGTACCGAGGAAAATTCTAATCCTACTAAATTTGGCATCACAAATCCGTTATGTAACCTGTGATTCAGAGGACAGGCTGATCATCTGGGAATATTACTGTGTTCTTCTCAGTACATTAAACAAAATTGGCAACTTCCCATTACAGATTTTCTTTTGTTTTTCACTGCATAATGCCTCAGGAAAGACGTCCCATCCTTACAACACATTTTTAGCATCAACAATATGCTTTTATATGACAATTCAATTATACTGAGGGTGTATATAAGTTTAATAGCTACCCTTAAGTGCTTCTCTGCCCAGGCTGCCTTGAACGGTGGTACATCTCGGAGGTTTTCAAGAGATGCATGGCTTGCGATCGAAATTTAAAGCAGTGAGACTTCAAAATAATGCTTGGAAAATGAGCTTTTCTGAAAGTTGACTGTTATATCAGCAAATTTTACAGATCTCTGGAACTGATACTCTCATGAAGCTGAGGAGCTTTGAGAGCTACAGATGAAAAAATTGCCTGAGCATGCAAAAACCACTAGAAAAACAAAAGAGTTTGTATCCACCATTAAAAAAAGCCCACCAAAACAAAACCTGTCCTTCTGTTACAAAAGTAGATTCTAACATGCAAAAACAGCTGTCCAGTAATAGGACACAAATGTACAAAAGCTCAATTCACAAAATAATTACGAACCAAGCATCACATTATTTAAATTCTTCTTGTTCTTTAATTGGTTACAAAAGGAGGGCAGAGTTCATTCAGTGCCAATATTTACAGAGTGCAATAAACATCCAATTCATACCAAGTCATTCAAGAATTATGATGTCATGCTTTTGAAATAGAGATACCGGCCAGTTTTAGGAAGACAAGTTTTATTCACAGAACAGCAAAAATCAATCAGTCTTATAGCACATACCCATAAAGGGTGAAGAGCTCAGGGATTATTGGAGAAGCTGCCAGCTGAAATTTCCACACACACTGCTGACAAGACTTGATGCAAAACCTGAAGCCAATTACAGACATTTTCTTTTCACCCATATAAAGGATGTGTCATAGAGATATACACTAATATGGGAATTCCTTGATGTGTTTGGGAACAAGTGGCCAGCACCAAGCTATCACCAGCTAGCTAATCCATGTATCTCCATGCAACTGTTACAGTAGGAGAAGCTTTTACAACAAAAAGCAGCAGCATTCCTCTCTTCTTTTGGGAGGCCCAGCTCATTCCGCTACTCTGACAAATCTTCTTAACAAATATAAAATGCCAAAAAGAATTACCTCTTTAGCAACTGCAGGAAACCAACACATTTGAACAAGAAACTTTGGTGATAAATGCTCGACAATGGATACTTAAGGATGACAGGAAATGACGAGGTTGCAGGGAGGAATAAACACTTAAATAGATCTAGTAAAAACTTCACCATGAATTAAGAACGAATAATTCTTTTTTCTTAAAATACATGCAAAGGGAGTAATTATTATGTTCCATAACAGAAATTGCTTTAATATGTAGAAACTAAGCAAAGGACAAAAGAATCACAGAGCCACAGTCAGCCTCTCATGTTCAGAGACTCACTTCAAGTCTTTTATCAAACCAGAGCTGAAAAGCAGGTAGCCTGCTTTCATCTTTCAAATTTGACACATACATAAGCAATTACATAACAGAATTCAAGAGCCAGTTTCAAATCAAGTATTTAAAAGCCAGACTGACTTAGAAAGTGATGAGACTGAGATATTTAGAAATTGATGCTCATTATTTTAATGCCTTGGGCCATCCGATACTATATGTAAAGTCTCCTTGGAGGCTAACAACGGAATAGCTGATCAGTCTTAAAGCCTGTGCTGGTTTTGGATGGGGTGGAGTTAGTTTTCTTCCCAGTGGCTTGTTGGGGCTGTGTTCTGGATTTGTGCTGAACACAGAATTGATAATACAGAGATGTGCTTGTTATTGCTGAGCAGAGCTTACACAGAGCCAAGGCCTTCTCTGCCTTTCGTACTGCCACAGTGGCAAGGAAGTTGGGGCTGCCTGGGAGGTTGGGAAGAGACACAGCCAGACAAGGTGACCCAAACTGACCTAAGGGATATTCCAGATCATGTGACATCATGCTCAGTGTATAAAGTGGGGGGAAGAAGGAGGAAGGGGGGACATTCAGAGTGATGCGTTTGTCTTCCCAAGAAACTGTAATGGGTGAGGGGGCCCTGCTCTCCTGGAGAGGGCTGAACACCTGCCTCCCCACAAAACGCAGTTAATTAATTCCTTGTTTCACTTTCCCTATTAAACTGCCTTTAACCCACGAGTTTTCAAGCTTTTACCCTTCCATTTCTCTCCCCAATCCTGATGGTGGAGGAGTGCGTAAGGAGGTTGCTGGCTGGAGCTAAACCAGAACAGGGCCAAAGAAAGAACCGGCAGGGCAACACACCAGATTTCAGTAGCTTAACAACTCGTGATTTAACCAACCATACTGTAGGCAGAAACAAAATACAACAGGACAACTGCATTAAAATCTGAAGAGCAAGGTCATAATAGTCTGGGACGAGAATAATTATAAATACTTACAGGCGTAGAACTAAATGAAGATACTTTAATGAGGTGATGTGATGAAGTTAATAGTTGATGCAAGCTCATATTTCATACATCTACAAAACATTACCATGAGATAAGGAGAAGACTTGTGACAGGCAAAAAAAAAAGTATTCATCTTGAAGATCTGTGTTCTGATGGTAACATAGTTTCAACCTATCCACTAGGATCTTCTCATTCCCTTTGAACTGTATCAGTTGCTGAAAGCCATTACCTTTAAATACCAGTTAATATTAGTGCTAAACCAACAATAATCAAATATTATGTACATTTTAGGCAAACAATCAGTCTGTCTTTACCTCTCATTCCAAGTAAATGTACTGTCTTCCAGAAAATAATATTCACAAGTTATTTTAGAGAAAAGTTACTGTACAAAGCCACAGAAGCTAAAGTTCATAAAAAGTCAGTACAATTAGACAGAAGTTTGCTTGTAGTTCTTCGTATCCAAGACCTTCTTGCCACACATCGAGCAGATGCCTACAAGCACACAAAAAGTGTGTAAATTATTTTAAAATCATTAAAGTCTTTCTTCAAAAACAGCTGCTGTTTTTGTAAGGATCTTTTTAAAATAAAATTGTTGAAATGAGCTCTCATTGGCAATCTATCTGTGCACGTTCCCAACAGATACTACAAACCTAGAAGTAATATTATAACTCCTAATACAAATTAGTATTTGCAGCATACTAATGCTTCCACTTGAGAAAATTAGCTCTATTTTGAGAGCATTATGATTCACAATACTGCGTGAAGCCTCTGTAATTTGCTGGAATGCCTGAAGAGAGCCAGGAAAGGCTCACATCTGACAAACAGGTAAAAATTGTGTATTGTTAATTGCTAAAGTCCTGTAGCCAAACGAGGCATGAAATGGACAGAAAACAGGACTAAGAAAATACAGTCACCAACAAACTGACTGCTAAATGGGGCACTAACAGGTGGGGGGCTTCAGACAACTGAGAAAGCTTAGAATATGTTTTCATAGAATTAAGGCATTTACAGAGCAAGAATACTTGAGAAGTGAACACTGATGTCCCAAAGGACTTTGTCGTAAACTCTAAGAGTGTCACGTCAAAAGACCAGAGCACCAAAATGTACACAAGTTTGGCAGAGAAGTGGGTTGTCTCAATCCTTCTCTCTCCCTCCAAGGCAGAAAGGTGCTAAATCTTTTATTTGGTAGGACCACATCCCAATTTACACAAACATTCACCAGCAGACAAAAAATGTCAAGTGGCATCTACTCCTGCTCTCCCCTAATCATGTGCTTTCATATATCAGCATCATGACTGGACATGTATCTAGCAGTCCATTAGGGACGAGAACAGCAGGGAACACGCCACATGATTTACTCCGGAGACCAAAATTCAGCCCACTAAATACTGACTTCAGGTCTAAACTGAGGAGTAATTAACTTGAGATTGCCTCTCAATTTCAGAGATATGCAACAGCTGAAGCACTAAGCTTTATGACTGCACTTGCTTCCAGAAATATGCCCCAATGACATCTTTGATGGTCAGAGCCAGAACCTAAAGCACTTAAAAAGTTCTTAATTTTATGAAGAAGACAGGCTCAACCTGGAAGGATACACAAGCAGACAGAGATCAAATCCCGAAGCCCACCCAAACCAGCCACAAATTTAAGAAAGAGAACAAGGTTCTACCATATGGGATTCAGGCAGCCATCTGGTGAGCAGCTAGCAGGCTGCTACAGCAGATTCCTACAGCAGCCTGCTAAACACCAGCTCAGTGACACAGCACATATTCATTGAACAATTAATTTCATAAACAAAGCTTACTACTGGTTAGCTGTATCTCTACATCTAAAAATCAGTTCACCTCATGTGCTATAAAGGATTCCTTGGCATTAAATCATGTAACTGACTTCATGATGCTTTTTCCCACCCAGGAATTTTAGATTCAGCTGTTACAAAAAGGAGAAAGAAGAGAAGGGAGCAGAAGAGGGACTGCAAGAAGCAATTGAGTTTTACAAGACTTGGGGTTTTTTAAATTGAAGAAAATCAAACTCGTTAGATGACAGTTACCTATACAATTGCCAAGATTAAGTTTAGAGTTATTTTTCCAAATCTACTGCCTCAGGTACTAGAAACATCCTGAAAGAAGCAGAATTACAGAATGACAAAGGTTTAAAAGAATCTCCTTCAGTCTCTAGTCCTGCCTCAATCAAAACAGGACTGTTCAAGTCATGTTCTAAGTACCTCCTGTAAAGATTCCACAACCTCTGATGGTACCTGTTATTAGAATATTTGACCACTCCCACACCGAAAAATTACTTTCCTTGCATGTAATTAGAATTTTCCACATTCTAAACTAGAATGTGTACACTATTTCTTATCCTATTACTGTGTATCTCAGAAGAGTCTGACTCCATGTTCTCCGTGCCTTCCTATTAGTAGTTGAAGACAGCAACTAAATCTCATCTTAGCCTTCTCTCCACAATTACAAATTCAAGTGTTGTACTTCCTCTCTGGTTTCAAGCCAAACTGGGGTACTTCACCACCCCGGGAAACTCACCTTTTTTATAGGCACATCCTTGACAATAGTGGGACCCTGGCTGATGGACAGAACTCTTACAAATCCGACATATTGCAAATTTGTTTTTTCCATAAGGATCAAACCTGCGAAAAAAGGAAAAGTATTTTATTTATCCACCTTGAAATGAAGTATTTTTTCAGTCTCATCCTAAGAAGTGTAAGCCAGAGGGTGCAGTCAGAAACTCCAGCAAAAACTACAATTTAGAAAAGGGACATATAAGAATTATTTCTAATAGGCTGCACAAAGTATGCAGAAAAGCTCCCACTTTCCCCATTAAGAGACATTTCTTCCATCACAGACAACAACTTCACAAAAGCAGAACTAAAAACGTGCATTTTTATTAAGATACTACATGACTTTGAACTTAAACACCTTCCAGCAGCATCTTGCCCCCATGCACAACAGAAAGTCTCTCAGACATGAAGGAAATGCTTGAGAAATTATCCTGGCAATATTAGCACAGAAAATAAGCATTCTTGGCTTCTCTCCTACAAAAGCATCAAATCCTAGCAATTCCAGTGAGAACTGCACTAAAATACTTGCCCACATTCTATGACTGAGCAGAAAGCACCCATGAAATATGTATGGACATATTTTTACCACCTAATCAAACACCATAATCCCCACAATCATTATTTATGATGTGTATTTTGGATGAGTCGGGAGTAGTTGCCCAGGTATGCAGGAAACAGGCCTCAGTTAGTTTGTTAACTGATGTTCTTAGCCCAAATCAGTGTTAAATACTAACCTTGCCTTCTTTGAGGTCAATGCCTTGTTTTCATTTAGTTTGCGACCACCGCTTTCTACAAAAAGAATAAATCAATAACCAAATAAATTTCCCAGTTCCAACCATATTCTAAAAATCTTTGTTTACAACTTTTACACATATGCAAATGAAATCACAAAGAGAGATAAAACATTCAACACAGCATCAGGGAACAGCAAAACAGAACACTTTATACTCAATTTAAATACTCTATGTATTGTCCTCACACACAAGAAGGAAAAAAACCCAAAAAGCAAAACAGACAAGTTCAATACTGAAGAGTCCTGGACAAATAAATTCCTAGTTTGTTAATTCAGCATGGCAGGAAAAGTACATGAGCTAATATTTAACCTGATTAGTAATATAAAGTTTTGGTCTTAAGATGGTAACACAGCTCCGGTGCCCAACTGGCTTTACAATACCTCAAAACCAAATTGTTAAACTTTCCCGAGGTTACCTGTAGTGTTTCTGGCACCATCTTTCCATGTATCAGGAGTGATCACTGTCCCAAGCTTCTTCTCGCCTACATAAAGAAACATTACAAGAGAAAAAAATCCAGAAGCACAGACTCAATTAGGTTGGAACAGATCTCTGAGATCATCGAGTCCAACCCGTGACCGAACACCACCATGTAACTACACCATGGCACTGGGTGTCACATCCAGGCTTTCCTTAAGCACCTCCAGGGACGGTGACCCCACCACCTCCCCGGGCAGCCCATTCCAATCAGGTCTAATCGCCCTGTCTAGGAAGAAATTCTTCTGAATGTACAAGCAAAGCCTCCCCTGGCTCGGCTTAAAGCTGTGTCTTCTTGCCCTATTGCTTGTTGCCTGAGAGACCGACTGTCACCCCGCTACGCCCTCCTTTCAGGCANTCCAGGCTTTCCTTAAGCACCTCAGGGACGGTGACCCCACCACCTCCCCGGGCAGCCCATTCCAATCAGGTCTAATCGCCCTGTCTAGGAAGAAATTCTTCTGAATGTACAAGCAAAGCCTCCCCTGGCTCGGCTTAAAGCTGTGTCTTCTTGCCCTATTGCTTGTTGCCTGAGAGACCGACTGTCACCCCGCTACGCCCTCCTTTCAGGCACTTGCACAGAGCCATGAGGGCATCCCCGAGCCTCCTCTTCTCCAGACTAAACACCCCAGCACCCTCGGCCGCTCCTCATCAGACCTTGTGCTCCAGACACTTCTCCAGCTCCGCTGCCCTTCCCCGGACCTGCTCCACCACCTCAGTGTCTTTTTTTGTAGTGAGGGGCCCACAACTGAACACAGCACTGGAGATGCGGCCTCAGCAACGCCGAGTTCAGGTGGACAATCACTTCCCCGTTCCTGTTGCTCACGCTATTGCTAATACTGGACAGAATCATCTAAACTATGTACGTTAATAAGCTCCACAGGCGGAGAACGACAGCTCACACAGGGCCCTGCCGGGAGCAGCCACCCGCGGCCCAGCCTGAGCAGCCCGGGACCCGCAGCTGCTGCTCCGCTCGGGGCAGCCCGGGAACCCCGTGGGCAGGGCGGCGCAGGGCAGTGCCCGGTGGGTCGGGCAGGACTCCCCACACCCCGGTACTCACACTTGTCGCACACCATGGCGGCCCCACCGCAGCCGCCGCCGCTTCCGGCACCGCCCCGGAAGTGCCATGGGTCGGGCCCCGCCGCCTTCCGCTGCCGGGCGGCGCCGCGCGCTCCGCGGTGAGGGGCGCGAGCGGCGCCTGCGGCCCGCGCGGGATTTGGTTTTTTTCGAAGGAACGACCTTGTCCTGCCCCAAAATCCTCGCCTTCGCCCCCCGGCCTGCGCTCAGAGCTCTTCCCTGCGCCTCGCCGCGGAGGAGGATGCTGCCCTGCGGCGCTGCTGCCGTGTGTCGGTGACGGGGCGGGACTCGGTGTCTTGCAGGTGGCCGCTGCCCGGACACCATGAGAGAGGCGGAAATCAGGAGGCTCCTGGTGGCCAACCTCCTGTGCGCCGTGTCCATCGTCCTGGCCGCGGTTGTCCCGGCTTTTTTCCTGGACGGATTCAGCGTGCTGGGAACGCACCTCACGTGGCTGTGTGTTTGTTCTGTTTGTGTTGGTACCCTTAATATAATCTTGCACTTAGTCCTTAAACCAAGTCAGTCTCCTAAGAGAAGTTCCTTTGCTCACAAGGTAAGATTTTTTTAATTCTTAAATTGATACCAGACAATACAGAGGGGAAGCAAATTCTGTGAAATAATCAAATGAGAAAGAAGACAATTTGTGGTGGGGAATTCTCATTTTCCATGAGTAAGTTGAGTGTAGCACCTTTTGAAACAAAGTTTTCAGTATTTTCATGGCGTTAAACTTTCTCTACCTGTAAATAACGCGTTCAGGTGAGTGATTCTATGGTTTCCTTTTTCTTGTCAATACAGTGTTGTTTGTAGTCCCAAGCACTTGTATATTGGCAAAACCTGGCAAAATTAAATGGCACAGAACTCATTTTGTAGTCCAGGCCTGGCTCATCTTCTTGGTAAGTGGATATACCAAGAAGAAATGTCATCACACATTTCTTGTGTGTAGTTGTAAGTTTGTAATAACTTCAAAAGAAAAAAAAAATTACAATCCGAGACATAAAAGAGATACCACATTACATTTAAACAATTTAAAAAATCATATGGAAAATATTAAAATGGCTGCATTTCCTTGTATGGTGAAATTTGCATACAGAAGAATCTGAAGTTGGGAGAAACTTGATGTAGTTACAGTTTGCAACAGGGAGCGTTAAATGTATGAATCCCAGTGAAATACTTTTGAACAGAGTGATTTTGGAGCAGCACACGAATTGCCCAGCAGTGGGGGAATACCCCAGGGTTTTGAAGTCAGGTGGATAGTCTTGCACTCCTGACTTGGTGAGCCAGACGTGATGTGCTCTGAGGTGGTTCTTGACATTTAAGCAATCATCCCTGAGAGCAGTGTCTTCGTATGCAAAAGCTTCTGTGTAGTTTTGCTGACTGGAGGATGTGAAATGCACAAAACCACGATGGAAAGCAAGTATTTTAATCATCTGTGATTTAAAAATGAAGCACACTTCATGTTTTAGGTGAGATTTCATCCCAGCCTAGCATAAGGAATAAATATAGAAAAAGAAGTGTTCAAGGGGGTGACCTAATCAGAGCAGACCTAAACAGAACTGTTTATCAAATGTTTTTGCTTCTACATGATGTAGTGAGTACCCAGAAACTGTGAAGTTTATAGAAAATTGTGTTTTGCAGACGTATAGAAAGTTATATATATTTCTCAGTGTGTATTCAGAATTTAAGATGCCAGGTTCAAAATGTAGTTTTAGTTAATGTAATTTTGATTCTCTATGTTGCAGATTTTTTATATTGTATGTTTTCTTGCTTTGAAATATTTTTTCGCTTTTTGTGAAAGTTGCCTTTTAATGAATGGACATGACAGTCAGATGTAAAACTGAAATATAAAAATGTCCAATAAAATTACTTCTGTTTATCTTGTCATTTCTGGTTATATTTTTTGTATGTTTGCCCTGTTTAATAGGGTGCATGAAAAAAAATTTAGATGGAATGTGATTTTTTAAAATTAATTATTAAAAGTATTAATATATGGAAAACTGTTTTGAAATATGCCATGCTATTATATTGTGCTGTAGCTGAAATTAAAGAAGTAATTAAGAGTGCAATGCTGTTCATAAGCTGTAGACTGTGTGTTACTTATGTTCTGTTTTGAAACATTATTCTGATATTTTGTTGCTCTTTTTTAGATATCCAGATTTCTAAAATGCTGTATATACTTTTTCATGTCTTGCATACTATTTCATGCGATTATTGTTCTTTATGGAGCACCTCTCATAGAGTAAGTCAGAAGACCCCCTCTTTCTCTAAACATTCTAAAGGGCAGCTCTCCTTGCAGATGTTGGTATAAGTACTTGTGTATTTTCTGGTACGCTGGAAGTTACGGGATAAGCTCCTAGCTGGGGGAAGAAGGGTGGCTGGTTTAGCTTTCTCTTGTTGTTGGGTTTTTGTGGTTTGGTTTTTGTTTTGTTTTGTTTTTTTTGTTGGCTTGTTCAGTTGTGGTTTTTTTGGAAGCCAGCTCTTAAAGGAGACTTCTGTAAATAAAAGTGATATGACAGTTAGAAACAACTCCTTTTACTTTAATATTAAACACACGGGCACAAACATTTTTTTGAGTTTGATTTACTCATTTCCCCCATAAGATTCTAAACCACACATCTTGCATATCTTTCATCCTTTTGATATTAGTGTTTTAACTTTTAGAAAAAATTTGAAAAAGAAGTACAAAGCAATCTGGTTCTTGAGAGATAGACTAAGTTACTGACTAATAATAGCGTCGTGTAGTTTGGTTTCATGGTTGCTATCATAACACCAAACAAAATAAATGGAATAATGAAGTAAATATCCAAGCATACTTCAATTTAGAACTAATGATTTGTGTGAGGTACACCTGTGGTTTTTAAAAAATGTTACAGGTATCAGGTATTTCAAAATATTACTACATTTCATTCTTGAGATTACAGCAGAACTCTTTCCATCTTCCTTGACTATTCTACAGCATAAGAAGAAAATATGTTATTCTTCTGCATGAGGTTTAAGAAAGCACATGCTTTCACAAGTTGACTTAGCTTTTTTCTTCCTAAATCTTGGAACTCTTAGAACATTAGCAACCACCTCACCTAATTTTGTAATATTCTTTTTCTTTTTTTTTTGTAGGTCAGTGACTGAGACATTTTTGTTTGCAGTTCTCCTCTCTACCTTTACTACTTTACAGTGCTTGTGTTTGCTGGGACCAAACATACAGGCATGGATACGGGTATTTAGTAAAAATGGGTAAGTTCTAATCTAAAGTTTGTGATATTTCCCTGAATAGAGATGGACAGAATTGATGTCAACAATATCCAATGGAATTTTTTGTAAAGAAAAGGAAACTTCCTGAATGATGGGTGGTTTTTGTATTTGTTATTACAGACATATGAAAGCTTTTCTGACAAAGAAAGATTTATTTGAAGACACTGATTTGGAAAAACCGCTTTTTATTTTTGGTGTTCAGATGCTAAATCTCACCTTACATGTGTTTGAAAGAAGTAAAGTTTCCAGCACATATTCTGCTGGAGTAAAAGCATTGTGCAGTCCTATATGTTGGCTGTCAAATAAAGGGGAGGCCTGACACTGAGCTGTGCATGGAGAATCTTGCACATGATCCAGCAGTACTTTCGTAAATACAACTTTTAAAGCAGGAATAGGAAGCCAAGACAAGCACTGTTTTAAACTTGAATATGATGTTGAAAATTATACATAATTACTGTATTCTTAAGTATGTAATTTTAACCCATGCTTTTTTTTCCAATTTCAAAGAAAGATGTTTTCAGTGTCAGTTTTCAAGCATTAAATTTTTCAGGAGTATGTTTAAAGTAAAACGAGCCTTCTAACTGCATTTTTCACCTCTAGTGGCAGCCATGGCATTAGCATGTATTAGCATGTAAGGATAATGTATTTTACAGAAGATTTCCATTTCTTATTTCTTTTTTCATTCCATAAATAGTAGCATGGTTGAAAGACTGGGACACTGAAACATAAAGAGGCTTCACATATGCTTGAGATTTAATAAGATTTTAGTATTCATTCCCTTTTAATAGTTCATAATGGTGAAGTCTCATCTCAAAAGAAAGTGAAAAGTTGTATTATGCTGCTGACGTGGAATTATTGGAATTATATGGAATAATTTTTGGTTTGCACTCATGTAGAGAAGGACAAAGCTAGACTTTAATGCTAGTTTCAGGTATTGGATTTTGGTTAATCTTAGTTCTAAACTTACTGAGAAATAGCTTGAGTCCTTATTCAAGTCATGTATGCTTGGTTTTTTTCAGTGGAAGAGTTAAATGTACTGTAATAAAAGCAAGGAGATGTTTAGCCAAAATAAATCATTGCTGATTCACTTAGTCATCTTTGGAAGTTTTACAACTGGAAATAACAGCTGAATTGAAGTAACAGATGTTTGACAATACCAGTCTGTGCCAGGTAGATTTTGAATGCCTGTCAATTTCTTTCTTCCGTAGTTTAGATCTTAGTGCTATTTCAGCACTATTACTGCCTAGGAAACAGTTGTCTTGTTTTGACACTTTTGCTGTTGGGGACTTGTAAGTACTCCTTACTACAGAGCCATGTGACATTATTTGAGTAAAATGGCTGTTGTTGATGATGTTTGTTTACACTGAACTGCATTATAGGCTACAAAGAAATATTGTAGCAAATTTTTTATGGATCATAGCAAGCTGCTCATTTAAAAATAATCATGTGGTTTTTCATTTGACTTCGTGAAACTGGAACTTCTTAGGTCTAGGCATGAGATGAGTATAGACATGATGTATTAAAAGGTTGTCTCACTGAACCATGTGGAATGAGGTGGGACTGGTTAAATGGAAAAAAAGGATGGTTACCTAGAATCGACAGAGCTGCTTGCCTCTAGAGTTTAGGGAGTTGAATTGCACTGGAACAGTAAGCTTGAAAGTCTGATCAAGTGTATAGCTTGGTATAAAAAAAGAATGTCTTTTAAAAGTACCTGAATGCAATTTAGACTTAAGTAGCCTTAAGCCTGTGTGCACATAGAATGTGTGAGAAAAGTAAGTCTGTGTATTCTGCATCACAAACCCTTCCGTTCCATAGGGCCCTTTTCACTAATTCTGCATTTGGAGAGGGGTGGGCCCATGCCAGCATCTCTGGACTCCTTATTCTGCCGTCTAGAGCTGTGACTGATGTCAGTGTCAGGACACTGATCATATGCTGTCATGTGCTCTGTGAGCAGTTAGAGGGAAGTAAAAGCTACAGAAAGGGTTATCAGCATTCATGGCAGCATGTGGCTATTATTTAAATAGTGCTTCTCTGAAATAGCCTCCTGCATAAAAGTCTTTAAGAAATCAGTTTTCAATTGCATTTTTTTTCTCTCCTTTTGGAGACTGTTTATTTCAAATCACTACTCTGAGAAATTGTGTTGAAATTTCTGGTATAATAGCAATTACAAGGTGTCACCAGGGTAGAAAAGAGATTTTATTTGGATATTGCCAAAAAGTAGTATAAAACCATGACGTTAGAGCTCCTTCCAGTTTTCATTACACCTATTTTATCACTTTGTGAACTGCATACTCTTACAGACTTGAAATGTCCCTTGTAAATGCAGGCATCATCATACACCAAGGCCTGCTTAGTATTTAGTCCTGCTGCAGCCAAGAATTCCAAATCTTATCTATGAAGGAGCTGTTTCAGTAGATTATTTTATGTCAGCTAACCTCTTAATTCAAACGTTATTTAAAGCTGAACTGAACATAATTTATTTTTTAAAGGGGTTGAATAATTACTTTAGTCTTCAAAAGACCTTTCTGCCACTAGTGTTCATTTATTATCTTAGACATTGCTAGTTTTGTGCAGGATTATCCTAGTTAAAAATGAAAGAAACCTGGAAAAAGCAAGGTTTATAAACATTGCTGCAGTTGTTAGCCTCATGTAAATGAGGATTTTATGTGGTGGTTTAAAGAATACCTGCAAAAATCTTGAAAACTTGTGTTGCATGGAGAAAGGTGAGTAATAGAAGCGTTGCTCCTTCAGGATAATGCTGGAGGACAAGTCAGGCTGTCTTAGGGTAGCCAGTCCACGCTGCAGAGTGCTTCAATTAGCAGCTGAAATAGTTGCCAAACTGCCAATGGCTGTTTTTCACTTGGGCATGGTGCCTCGCTAATTCTGTTGTTTTGCCTTTGGACTCAGTCTGATATCTCCATATGGTAGAGCAGTCTCTGGTGAATCTGCTGCACACACAAGTTGTCTTGTGAGGTGTTACTGTACCTCAGTCAGCCCTTGGTGTATTCTGTTGTCTCTTTCGCTGCTTTGCGGCTGTAGTGAATGTTCTCTTCCTCGTTCTGCCTAACAGCTCTCTGCTCAATTATTCAGCTTCTGAAAATAATTCACAACAATTTTCTACGTGCAGACTCCTAAACAGTTCTAAAGTTATATCAGGACTTTCCAAGAAAAAAATCTCGAACTGGTAGAATTGTGACTTGGAGTATTCTAAGTTAAAGGGATTGTGTTATTGTAGAAGAAACAGTTCTGCTCAGAATGTCAAGCTTGCACTGTCAGTATTGTAGTCTTCAAGACCTTTTTTTTGCAAACATTGAAAAATGTTTGCTTTAAACTTGTGAGCTGTTTGGTCAATAGCAAATGCAGCAGTGTGTACTCAAGAAGTAAAGTCAGAAATTTTATTCTCTTCAAAACCAAGTGTGCATTTCATGCAACCTAAACAGCACACGCAAAGTTCAGAGTTTACTATGCATCTAGTCTTCAATCCATAAAAATGCACATATTTTTTCCTCTGTTACCTGAAGCTGGGTGTATATTTATAATCTGAGATGTAGCAAACTTAAAACTCATATCTCCTACTGTGCCGATTTGGAGCAGGGATTCCAGCCTGGTTCTCCTCTCTTGGAACTGTTCCCTACTGTGTTCTGAACTTCTGTTGCTCGTTCCTTAATTGGTACCAAGTACCCAAATGTTTGTGGTCTGAGCAAAGCAGAGCGATCATTTGGTACATTGATGATAGTAAGTGCTCATCTGTTTAACAGAAATCCAACTTTTCAAAAACTTTTGAAATCAGTAGTGGTAGAAGGCTGTAAACTACTGAAGTAATTTAACATCTCTTACAATATGTGCCATGACTAGTAGTGTACGAGTTTTTTAGTGTGCAAAAAATTTATCCTGCAGCCAGTGTACTTGAACTTGGATGCACTGGTACCAAAAGGTTCCAATGTGCAGTTACATGTACTTGCAGTGTTTCTTTTCAGTTGATGGAAACTTGTTTTGAAATACTCTCATAGCAGACTTCTATTTTAAATTTCAAATTCTCGTAGTCATCAAATACGTCTACACCAGAGAGTCCTTTGTGACTGTGCTTGTGCTTTTCTGTACAATCCCACAGTACCCTTCCATGCCTGCCTCTCCCTGCAATGCACACAGTTATCGAGATAGATTGATTTGCTCAGTCAAGCAGTGTTTCAAGCTCCATAGGAGTGTTTCCAGGTAAAATAAATCAGCTTTTGCAGTAAACGCCTCAAGAAAAAAAAATTCTCCTGAAAGTGTGGTATAAAAAGATTGTAATTATAGCTAAAATATGCAACTTAGGTTTCTACATATAGTTTGTATGTTTTTGGAAAAACCTGCATGGTATTTACCAAATATGTGAGTTTTTATATCTGTTTATAGCTTCAAAAATTTTGGGAGAAATCTGATCTAACTCTCTGCCACGGTAACTTCTGCTGTTGTTGAAAACTTGTGACACGCTATTTACAGAGCTATGTCCATCTGGGAAAGCAGTCTACAGATTACTTCTGTGTGCAGTGTACTTGGAGCTTGGTTTGGAGCATTTCCTATTCCTCTTGATTGGGATCGGCCTTGGCAGGTTAGTATGTACCCCTTATCATAAATGTACAAAATACTGATTTTCTGGAGATGCACACTGCATAAAATTGCTCTGAAGCTGTACAGGTGTATTGGACCTAATCATGAGCTGTCCCTACAGAGTTATGCCAAACTTCTAAAAACTCGTTGGAAGCTTAGGGTGTAAGGAAGTAAAAGGCATTATTTTTACTTCCAGTTTAAATAGATTCTTTGTTACAGACTTGTGAGTGTCTGTTGTATGCAAACTTTGTAATGAAATAGAACTCTAAGAATTTGGATAAGAAGAAGCTAGACAAGTTGGAGGAGAAATGTGAAATGGTGAAGATGGCTTCAAGTTTGCCTTCAGTCTAGTAGCTTTTATTGTTTGTGGGTAGGGAAAGAAAGATGCTTTCCTGGTGTTTAAGTTCCCCTCTGTCTTCCATAAAAGCACTTAACAGAATGTATTTTCAATGGATTTAGATTGATTTGTGGAAATGGTGTAGCCAAAGCACTGTACTGAACACTTCTGATTTCAAAGGAAGGCAAACATTAGCTTTGTAGTTGAACAAGGAAAAAAGTGAAGCTGACATTGCAGATTCTATCTTTAAAAATGCAAATGTTTATGCTGTTTTCTTACTATGTTTTTTGGCACGGAGAAATGATTCAATTAAACAGAACTGAAGTCTGCAATTGCCATAAAATGATGGCACTAGTAACACTTCTTCCTAAATGTGCTCAGTGGATTTTTTTTTTCATCTGGTTACCAAACTCATACACTCTTAGCTGAGTAGTGTCTACCAGGCCTGTTCTTAAGGAGATGGTTTCAGAGGTTTCTTCAAGAAATCAGTGTAACAGACAGTAAAATGTCCTCTGTGACATTGTAGAGATGTTGTGGCTTACGAATGTTATTAAAATTTGTCTTCCCTCAGTAGCTCACAGCCTGCTTTTTGGCCATTAGTCTTTTGCAGTAGTGCACTATTGCAGTAGTGTAAGGAGACATTAAAATTTGTATTTCAAATATGATGGAGGAGTAGGTTAATATTTTAAGTAAAAATTTGGGGTTTTCTTCCCTGATAACACTTGGTTTTACTCTTGCAAGATGTTTTATCATCAATCTGACATAGGTGTGTGTTGGCACTAATTAATTGTTGACAGACATGAAGGTAACCCAAAAATCAAGGAATTCATTGAAATGCAATCTCCTGTCTTATTTCCAAGTCTTATTCACTTCCCTGTCCCAATAAGAGGCAAGCACGTTTTCCTTGCTCAGGTGGGATTTTAAAGCAGCAGGTCCCATTTGGCAGGTTTTGTTTTATTCCCCAAATCTCAGACTTTGCTAATATGCTGCGTATAAAAATTTCACTTTTTATGCACCAATGATATGAGGAAAACTTAAGTCAGGGGGCTTTGACTAACAAAACAAAGACACTAATAGCTGAAGACATGCTTTAGGAAGTTAAAAATTAACTTTTTGTCCATTCCCACATCTTCCTGTAGTGGGAGACAGAAGTTTGATAATGGTCTGAAAACTACTTCTGTTTGAAAACACTTCCAAGTCAATAAAAGCCAAACATGACTGAAAATTTACCTCTGTAATCTACACTTACACATCTGGAAAGATACTGACTCCTTAGAACAGCAAAGCATTTGTAGAAATTTCAGATACCCAAACTTGTCACTGGCTGTTCCTGGGTATGAGTGCTCCCCAGTGCTCCCTGTGTGTCTGCAATTTCCCTTTTCCTTCACCATCTCCACCCTCATTTCTGACATACTCCTGATACCAAAGTTAGCAGGGAAGAGTTTCTGACTCTCAGATTAAGTCCCAAGCAAGGTCTGAAAGAAATCATGTAGCTCTTAATGTAGACTTAAAAGTTATCAGAACACAGTCAAAACCAAATTACTTCGAGACATCTGCATGAGTAAAGTATTAAGCTGGCATGCTTCTGACATCAGCTGTTTCTCGTATTAGCCTAGAAAGAGAGAGCTTGAGGATTACAATTTTGGATTTACCCTTTTCCTATCCAAAAATGGACTCAAATGGAACAGCTTAGTCTTTGAACTCAAGACCAGCTTTTGAGATAAAAAGAGGTTTCATTAGTGATTGTTTTCCTTTTTGTATTTTAGCCTTTGTGCTGTAAACATTTTTTTTTTGATCTGTAGTGTAAATGGTTCTGCTTTAAAGCAGAAAATGTGGTTTAAATCTTACTACTTGGGCAAGACCAAAGTGGCATTATTATTTTAGAGAGCAATGTTGAGGCTTTTAAGCCTGTTTATTGCAAAATCTGGTTCTGATGTTGGTATTGATGATAGTATTTGTGGTGTAACAACATGTGATGGAAACACAGCTGCATTGCTGCCTATAACTTCAGACAATTCATTATTGGGGGACTGTCACAGACAAGGTGAAGTTGGTACTACAAGAACTGGATGGATCAGCAATAATTGAGAAATATCATATGATAAAGCGAACTAAAGGATTGTTGCTGCTGCCCTTGGGCTCTGTTAGTAGCCCTGGAATGCCAAAAGTTGTTAAAAACACGTAATATCCAGCTGGTACAAAAATGTGCTGTGAGGTTGGGATGAAGAATGCCGTTGCTATTGATTTAGCTCTGTTAGAACAATATAGTATGGCACAAGGTTCACACAAAAAGTTAAGCACTGTGCCTTGAATGGGCATACTTTTCCACTTCATCAGGATTTAGCACTTGATCAAATCTGATGTCTACACTTTAAACTGTAGACAGTTTGAGAGTGTCTACAGTCAACTTTTAAATTGACAAATCATTCAGAAATGGGAGAATGTGAAGCTGCTTCTGTGAAGTCTCATTTGTTCATAGAAATGGCTTCAAACAAAAATGGTCTGCAGTCACTCACCTAAAGCAAACAAGAGATTGAAGGGAGTACTGAGAGTGCTGGAATGCCAGTAGAGTATTAAATAAAGCTGTCTGCACTATTCTGTAAGATCCTTGTCTGAATTGCCACACTCACACACATGGCAGTTCTGCTGTCACTTTGCTGCTTTGTGTCCTTCAAAGAAAAAGCAACATTGGTTTCATTTTTTGCTAATCTCTTTCCCTGTGCCCTTGGCAGCCTGTACTGGGACTAGCATATTTTCCTGGAAACTTAATAGAAGAACTGAAAAATTACCTGGTAGTCATTGCTTTACATCATGGTTGAGATGTATCAGTAGAAGCTGAGAAGTCTGTCGTACTATTACCTGGATCTTACCTTGTCAGAAAATCAGATGTCAGTGTCCTATGCATCTTTCACTAGAATTTGCTTTTACTTCAAAGTACTTCAGGATTCTATGGAGTAAACCTGATGGTGAATTTCACAACCGGAGTTCCAGTTCATGTGTTAATGGCTAAAGCCAAATGTTAGTTCATCCTGAGTTATTTACAAACTAAAGGAAACATTGCTTCTTTATACATATCTCTTGTGACATGCAACAAAACTGAGATAAATACAGATGTCTCAGAAAATCTTCACTTTATTTTCCATGTTTATGTTTGAAAAATATTGCATACAGGGGATATTCAGATTAGTGTGCCTATCTACCCTTAAAAATAATAATGTTAATTGCATTTTTTTAAGCACACAACTTTTATGCTAAGTAAATATTACTTAACAGGAACAGAGTATTGTTTCAGAAATAAATTAACAATTATCTGAAAAATGTTTGAGAAGGGAAATGAAAAATAGATAAAGCACTTCTGTTAGAAGTATAAAATATATTGCTGAAAGTCAGTTTGTGTCCTATAATTCATTGTTTTTCATTATTCTGTTTTTGTTCTTAAAGCAACTTTTAAACACGCCATGTGTGTTACTCCTCCGCTAGCTTGAACAAAGAATCTGTATCTATGCAAAACAGTTGGTCAGGGAGGCCTAGTCTGCTGTTGTTCCTGGTTGTAGGTCTGCAGAATTCAGCCTATCTCAGATAAAGGTAAAGATAATTGCCTCCAGGAATGCAGGTTAGGTGCTATGGTAGTTACATTTCTGTATTAAAAACAAAAACCCCCAAAACAACAAACTTTCCAAGACTTGTTCTGCTAGGCATGTTTCAGACTGGTAGACTAATTTTGCCAATGTTTTGAGATTGTTATCTTATTTTTCAGCAATTTTTAAAATAGTTTGCAACACTTAATTGTGATCATTTGAATAAGGCTATTCTAGACAATTTAAAGAGTTGTACATCCATCCCCAGTGGCCTCTAGGCCGCTGAAGCAGGATGGGTATGTGAGGGTTACAGTTAGCTAGGACAGTTCTAGAAAGAAATAGAAAGTAACTTCCTTTGTTACAGTTGCTTAGTTTTTCCAAATTGCCTGTTTCAAGTTGATGGTGTACTTTTAATAACCACATGTGATCAGGATCCTGGCTTCATGCGTCACTGAGAAGTGGAACCTTAAAGCACACCACCACTGAAACAGAAGGGGATGATGTAGGAGTTACTTAGACACATCCTTTCTCTACTCAGCCTGAGGAAATTAGTTGCAGGACAAGATGGTATCATTAAAGACCACAACTTTATCAGCACACTTTATATGTAGTACAACTATTATTCCAGACACAGTGTTTGTCACTGACAACAACTGGATTTAGTTGACTGGGAAGTTCCTGGGTTTATTGCATGTTTTGATAACAGACTTTTAAAACATGTCTCTGGGTTTGTTGTGTGCATGCCCTCCCATACACCTGTTTTTTTGTAGCATAATTTTGATCTGTAGTACCTGTTACTAGTGGTGAAAAGTGAGTTTGAAATAATATTCTGCTTACAGTGTTATCATTATATAGAAGTAAAATTGCTTTATTCCTGCTTCATAGTGGATACTGCAAACGTAATAGGTACTGCTGATACAGCTCACCTGAGTTGACTGACTGCTGTGTAATTTAGCCAGTATGACTGTAAATATTAGCCTTAGATACCTCTCAGATACTTGTAGCCTGAAAAATAATCTGGAGAATCTTGGGTACAGTTCTTAGTGCTTACTCAAGTAAGCTGAAATGGGACTATAAGCTTTCACACTGTTTTGGTTCTTCCTAACACAGCTCAGAGTTTCCTTTTCTTTTCGGATCTACTACCTACTGTGAAAGTTTTGTTATAAAGAGAAGTTGCTTAATGTGAGAAGAAGGGATAACATGCACTTGGAGTTGTTTTAAACAGAGGTAGAAGCTTGTTCCACTTTAGTGTGGTTATCATTGTTTATTTAATAATGTGTTTTCTCAATGTAAACCTTAATGGTGAGATCAAAGGCAGTTATGCTTGCTATAACTTTAGAACACAAATCCATGAAACAACTTCTAGTTACAAATGCCAGCCTGTAAAAAACCTCACACTTTCTTCTTGGTGTGTGCTTGTCAACACACACATTCTGTACAATGTGATAAGACACTTGTAGTTAACATGTGTATGCAACCAAAATAGATTAAAGGCATGTACTGATGTTTTTAAGACGCACAGACTAAACAATTAGGAATTTAAGGCATGTTAGAAACAGGGAGGGAAAATAATTGTGCTCGTTTATTCAGTTTAAAATGAAACAAAAATAATTACATAGCCTTCTAATTGACAGTCAGAAATGGGTCTTTTGAAACAGTAAGCATACAAAAAATCGTGTTTAGTAATATGAGAAAAGCACTCTTAAATTTACTATAAAGAAATAAGTACAGTAGATTGCCCCACTGTATTTGCATTTGTATAATGAAAGTTCCAGCAGGCAGCTGCTTACTTCATAGTATCTTTAAAAACATTGCATTGCTCCTCTGGTCTATAAGAATCTGGCCTTTATGTCCTTATCAATGTCTATGTAATTCCCCTTGCATGGGATGCAAGTTACAGACTTGTAATAGATGACAAAACTGTCATGCAGTCAGAAATCTGGTGTAGCTAGCTACATGCGCAGTCCAGCAGAGCTAGACACCTTGCTGGGATCCTGCAACATGCTCTGCTTTCCATGCAATATGCTAAGCAGTCTCACATCATAGAATCTTAGGTGTTCTAAAGAGCGCTGAGGAAACTAGCTCATTTGTCCTGAAAGGTTGGCAATTCCTATTTTGAGTCATTATTCTTAAAATTAGTTCTAATATATACTAAAAACCTTGCAGTTCTGCAGTGTCTATTTAGCTAGCCTAAAGAAATCCCTGTGAAGTCCTAACACTGCTGCCAGATGAAAATGCAAAAAGAAAATTTAAGCTAATAGCAGAAGTCAGAATCATTTTGCATTAACCACTGGCTCATGCTCCATCCCTTAAAATGCATTTTTTGTTCTTGTTAAGATTTGTTTTTGCCAAGCTGCTGTTCAGGTTCCTGGTAATCATCTACAGGTTGTTAAAATTGCCCTTTTCATCATGCATTTGATATGTAAACTGATTCTTGTGTTAGGCTGTGAGAATGGTAGCTGATGCTTCCCAGCTGCTGAGACAGATAAGGCATTTCATGACAGTTTGATTAAGAATGTTCTGTTCTATCTCCTGGGCTCCCCACACTTTTCTTTCCACATCAGCCTTTTTTCCCCTCCATAAAAGTGCAGCTAGGCCATGTGGCCTAACATCTTATCCCCTTGCTGCTGACCCAGCCCAGACATGACATCAGTACTGGGGTAGGACATATCAGCTTCCTCAAGGCAGAAGGGAGCATGAAGTAGGAGGAACTGAGCTGAAAAGTTCTCAGGGGACGAGAGGGGTGTATTACAAATTGCATATTTTAAGCAAGCAGAATGGGATCTCTTGGAACAGGCAGACAGATATTTGCTGCTCAGATTTTTATCACTTAGAGGCAGTTCATACCAAGTCAAGGACATTAAACCAAGTTTGAGATAATACGAAAGACAGGGCAAAAGCAGGCCAATCGAGTAAGTCAAAGTAATTTTAAAAGGTCCAGAAGAAAGTGAGAGCCTCAGAAAAATGAGGCCAGCAGCTAATACAAAATAAAGCAACCCACTTCCACAGAAAAAAGCAACCCATTTTCATAGACAGTCAAAAGCATGTGAAAGTGGTGTTATTTTAGTGCAGCCAATGTGCTTAAGAGCTGTATCTTAATCTGTCTTTGACAACTTGCTGCTTTAGACGTACCCATGGGTGCCTCGGGCTATATGTAGCCTAAAAGCCATCAGTCAAGAATAAAAGGTGCAAAACTGGCATTATTACCTGTTTGTTAGTGGATTTTGCCCTGTCTTGAGGGTTAGAGAAAATGGCATAAGGACAGCAAGGCTCTTAAGCCCAGGCTTTTAACTGCTGTGCTTAGGGAGTTTTCAAAAGACCAGTCAAACTGCCTTCAGAACTACTTTGGGCTGTCCAGGCAGCACAGTAAGAACAAGTGTCTGGCCTAGTACCCCTCTGTTCCATGGCACTAGAAGGGATGAGGTGGTGTCTCTTTCTGTCTTATTCATAGATGGGAAGATGGAGTATTTTATGGTTTCTTCCCTTTGTTTCCTATCTTTGACACCTGCCCTTCATGAGTGTTCAGAGGTCAGAGATTCAACTGTTAAGAGAGAGAGCCTGAAACTCCTGTAAGGTAACACAGATTTTTAAAAACCAAAGCAAAAATCGAATGTTTTAGAAGCCAGACAGAGGCATAATTAATATTAAAAGTTACATAGCTATTGAAAAACCATGTCCCAAGTTGCAGTTCAGTCAGGTGAAAGAGGCTACAACAATCATCAGAGATCTTTTTAATCATACCAATAATCATCCACTATACACAAAATAGCACAATATACAGGGTCATTGGGTCATCAGGGATATTCACTCTAGATAGGGGAATATGATCACGTCAGAGTCCATCATCTACCTATACTTCTGAAAAGCAAATAGGCAACTACAAATTCACCTAATGTAGGTAAAAATTTAATGAAGGGTTGATCATTGATCACTCAGTAAATTTGATGTAAAAGCACCACCGAGTTAAGAAGCCTTTGTCCATAGTTTTGTGGATATCAGAGTGGTCTTTGACTTCATCGGTGGATAAGAAAGTATGACTTGTGTTCCAACTCAGTGTTACTGAGTGAATGGAAGGGTTTCAGGGAATTTTTATTGTTTTGTCCTTTAGACGTGTGTAATATGCAAAATGCTAGAAATAATTACATTTCATTTAAAAGTTGAAAAGATCCACCTGAAGTGTAAGTTTAGCCAAGGCCACAAACTTCTGTGAGTTTCAAATATATGTAGTACCTTACCATGCCAAAGCCTCTCAAGGCTTTTTATAGATGATCTACAATACACAGTAAATGAATGAAAACAAGCGAATCTTTGGCTTGAGAGGCAACTGCTGAAATACTCAGCAACAAAAACAAGCAGCAGAGACAGTATGTATGAAAATGAAAGAATGAAACAAGGTCAATAAAGAGTACCTAAGGCACCTTGTTTAATAGTCATCTTTGCTACACTCCTTAAGACCTCCAAATAACATATAAAGCTGTAAATGCTAAGGAATGTGAAGATGAAACAGCTGAGGAGATTGAAGATGAAACAGCAGAGGACAAAATACATTACTCTTATTCATAGTTAAAATTCCCATGATCAAAGGATGTGAATAAATATATTCTTTTAAGTGATAATGAAGTAAAGAGAAGAATCAGAGCTAGGAAAATGAATGTAAGGAGGAACCAGGACCGTTAAGATAAGTTCATTTGATATTCATGAATTGCAAGTCAAAGTGAAGTAGAAAAGAAGGCTGGAGATTGGGATATTTCCTCTATTGTCTAGTGCATTTCTCAGTCTCAAGTACTACAGAGGGGGTAAATATCCCCCTTAATTTAAAAAACAAAACAATAGGAGAGTCCAGTCTGTACTTTGTTTAGGAATATGCACTGTACAGCAGGAACTACAAAACTGTCCTTGAAAAAAAAAATTCAAAGGAGAATTTTGAAGAGGCCTGGGAATTCTGTTTATTCTACAGTAAATATTTTAATCATCACTTAGTTGAGACTTTCATCAAATGCAGTATGTATTGGACTGGTAATATAAGCTACATCTGATGATGGACTGATTAAGTCTTGGTTTGGCCACTCCTCTCTGCAAATCAATATCAATTAAAAAAATAAAGGGCAGGAGAGAATTCCATTACTACTCTGGTTCAGTACGAGATGGTTTGTTAAAGTGAGTCAGCTCTATTGAGTTGGCTTCCTGTTCTTATACTAGAAAAGAGAGCTTATAATTAAAGCTCTCTTTGACATAACTGGCTTACTACAAGTTTGATGATCTGCGTGCAAGATGTTCAGTCAGCTTCCAAATTTATGTTCCCTCCCTACTGCTAGCCAGAAGGAAATTTATCCTTTTACATGCTTTAGAAGAAAAAAAGCCAACAAACCTCCATCCATCTCAGTCTCTGGCCTTTTTTGAATACTAGTTCATTTATACACACCTAAAAGTTTCAAAACACCATGAGAGATTGAAAGGAGAAATTGCTGAGAAATCTGTAGGTATCCAAATGTATGCAGCAGAGTAGGAAGTTAGGTCAGCTGAATGCTTCAGGGGATATAAATACTTCTAAGGGTGTTTTTCACATAATTTTTGGACTATCAAACTAAAGTCTGCAATAGCCAGAAGCCTGCTTACATTTTAATGCATATTAATTAAGAACTGTACAACAGCATTTAGTGTTCATGATTGTTATGCTTTTGGCATTTTTAGGAAAGCACATCAAGCTTTAAAGTAGAATAAGACTACTGTCTTTCAGTACCTAGACTTTGTGCTCATGAAGTACAAAAAAACCACAGACATTTTCCTCATTGTCTGCTTTTACCTTGCGTTCTCCCCTCAGGTATGGCCCATTTCCTGTTCCCTCGGAGCTACCTTTGGCTATATGGCTGGTCTGATTATTGCACCTCTGTGGATACACTGGAACCGGAAGCAGCTTACATACAAAAGCAGATAACTGGAGCAAAGAGAGACAAGGTATTTCTTTGTGCAGATTCCATATAGACTGTGCAAAAGTTGGTTTTTTTAAGATATATATATATATATATATATATAGTCAAAGCAGAAGACTGTCCAAATTCAGTTAAAGTATTTCAGGCCAAGCATCTCCACTCAATAAAATCACATAGATGCTGTTTCAGCATGGTGCAGTTTTTGCTTCCTCTAGACTGTGTAACCCTGAGAGATTGTACCTTCCAGTCTGAATAAAATATTTGTAACAGATGTGGTGGCTTCTTATTACAAGTTCATTGAGTTTGATTTTAATCCTCTGGATTTCACTGGTTGTAGAAGGCAGAATCGTAGGTTTAGCTTTCAAACTTGTAACAAATTTGCTACGTACTTAATGCATTGTATTTAAAATCAGTAGAATTTCACAGTAAGCCTGGCCATTGTCAAATGTCTCTCACGTGATCAAACAGCAGTTTATGCATCTTGAGCCTATTCTCTTCTTCACTGTGTGTTTCTTTGGAGTTAGAATGGCTATAATAGCTTCATCAAAAACAGTCTTCAGTCCTTTCTGTGTTAAAGCTGAACACTCCACATAGCAGTAGGCTCCTATCTGTCAAGAAAAAAAGTTATTTCAATAGCAGTACATCTCAGCTGTTCAATTCTATCTGTGCACTTCTGCTTCCCCCCCCCACCCATAGCAACATTACAATGTTTGGCTGGAATCTAAAAAAGTTACATGCATAACTTTTCCCCCTGTAGGAGAAAATAAGATTTGTGTTTCATCCAAAGATCTGGAAGGTATTTAAGTTGGTTGGTTTATATAGGAAAAAAATAAGGTCTTTAGACTGGCAGTGAGGGCCTAAGAGATGCTTGATAATTAAAGAGCAAAAAAGAATTACATGACCCATTTGTGTTTCAGAAATAAAGGCTCTGTAAGTGTCTTGATAAGCATTATCCACACAGTAGTTAAAATGTTAGTATAACATTTTCCAATAATTTCTAAAAGATGCTTCCAGTATTTTGCTTGAGCAGGAGAGGTCCCTAACAACCTCAACCAGTCTGGATTTTATTTATATTTGACTAATATTTATATAACTTGTATAACTTTTACAAATGTCTACACTGAAAATTAGAACTACTACTAACAATAAAGTGTAATTACATAGGTCTGCTTGTTACCTATATTCATTAATGTAAGTAAGTATTGTTAACTGTTAAGCAGTCACAAGGTTTCATATGTGGACTGCTAAAAGATATGCAAAAAGTGGTAAAGGAAGACAAAGTCAAGTAGAATCGGGGTTGTTGTTGTTGTTCTTTGTTGGTTTCATTTAGGAGTATCCAGTTTACCTCTTTTGCTAATTTCTGTCCTTGCTCCACAGATACGGGCTTCTCTTTCATATCATTCAGTCTTGCCAGAGTTTTTGGGTCATCACGGAGATCAATCTAGCAAGAAAGATTGAAGTCATGCTGGAATACTTCCTCTAAACAAAAGTCAGCAGGCAATATGATACCCTCATTTTAAAGGAGAATTATTTAATGGAATATTACCTCTATAAAAATGGAGTCATGTCATGATTCAAATCATGGACCCTTCCTGATTCAAATGCCCTGTATTTAAGCCGTGAACCTTTAATCCAGAAGGAACAAACATTTTCTCTGTAATCCAGCTCTTCAATTAGATGTGATCATCTTAGAATACCAAATGCAGTGGCAGAAAGATTAACCCAAAAGTAACACCAACACGTGGGTCACTTCATAAATGAAGCCCAGTCCACTACCCACAAGAAGCAAGAGGAATTTGTCTCACTTCTCCCCTTGCTCATCTGCTTCAGCAAATGTTGCATGTGACTAATAGTTGTAGACCCAAGTAATTCCAGTAACGTGGGCATGAGCAGACAATTCTAGTCTGTAACTCCCATGACTTTTTAGAAAGTCACATGGGAAACATGCAGCCAATCTTGCCACCCTGTTTACAATGGACATAAGATTCTTTAACAAAATGGAGATAGCTCCTTGGAGAACAACACATATCCAGGTTTTTCTGCCACTTGTAAGCGTTGTTCCTCCAAAAGCAGAAGGAGGTGCTGCTCAGGTCCTGTTGGGCCTGAACTTCCAGCCCAGAGAAAAGGCACCGTACAACGATCCTAATTGTTTAAATAAAGTAGAACAGAACCAAATATACCTGTGTTCCTACTAGTAAAAAGGGAACATTAGGTGCATATTCCTTCAACTCCGGTACCCACTCTTCCTTCACATTTTGAAATGAAGCAGGGTTTACCACTGAGAAGCAGATAAGGAAGACATCGGTCATAGGGTAAGATAAAGGTCTCAGACGATCATAGTCTTCCTAAGGAAGAAAAATTCTGTTATCTCCAATATTAAATTGTTGCCTGTATTTTCTTAATTTTAACAGTTATGTTCAGAAACTGTATTTGTATTTCATGAAGATTGTTGAGGCAAACTTTCTGAATGTTTAAAACTATTCCAGGTTAGTTAGTGTCACTGTTGGAGCAAAATCTACATATGAAGATAACTACATGTGAATATAAGTATTTTGAAAAATGTGTTGCTATTGATAGAAACTTGCTTCTCTATGAGAATATACAGAAGACTGCCATTTAAAAAGTTTTTATTAAAGGAACAAAACCAAAAGGCTTATGGTTCAAACATACTTGCAGATCAGAGATTAGTATTTGTAGAGAAACGAGCAGATGAGACTGCTGTAGAGTCATTCAGGTTATACAAAGCTAGACTAGATTAAGGCCATTCAATGCACTTAAATGTCCTATTTTGGATCATTCATAGAGGTGATATTTAAAGCCCTCCTTAAAATTTTCTTTGTCTCTTAGAAACCTTACAGTCCTGTTGCTAGTGTTCAGGGCAGTAGGAAGGATCAGAAGGGACCTCTTTTGTCTAGACTCTGCATTCCATTAGCAAGCCCAGGAAAGGATCAGAAAGAACAGAAATTCAGGATCAAGAACACTATCAGGGTAATATTAATGCCTTTGTTTGTTTGTTGGGGGTTTGGCGGGGGGGAGGAGTTGGTGTGAAAAGATTATTTAGGACATTTAGAGCCACAGCATTTAAAGCCAGCAGTCTTACAGCCAGGGCATACAATAGTGTGGCAAGACAAGTACCTAGGAACATTGCCTGTATTGTAAATCAGAGTTCTCTCTAGCAAGGGAAAAAGTGGATTTTTGCCCTGTGTTTTAGCTAACAGCTGGAGGGAACATGCCCCAGCTTCTCTGTGCAAGGCTTCCTTTGGTCTTTGGCAGTGAACCAATGCCTTGCTGTTCCTGCCATAGGGTTTTGGTGGTTTTTGTAATGTAGGTAACTAAGACTGAACCCAGGCATTGCAGAGACACTGATAAATGCTGGATTTATACCATCCGCAGTAAACACCAGTTTATTATGGCTGCTGCAGCAGTCTCCCTCTTCCCCATGTAAACTCCCCATCTTAATTAAATCTCACAAATAATGGAATGAGTTGTTCATTAAACATAGAGGCAGAAATGTAATTCAAGTCCATGTTTGAAATGAGCCAGAAAATTAAATTTTTGTTTCCTTGGCAACAGCCGCATTACCAGATTATTAACCTACAGTCACACCCTCAAAAACACCTTTCATTGATTTGTTAGGTTTTAAACATGGTCACTAGAATTTCAGAAAAATTGTGAGAACTTCCTCAGAACAGTTTCTGCTAGACCCAGCTTTCCATTTGGAAGTCAACAGCTATGGGAAGAGAGCTGTTATTCTCATCATGAACTGGAGGAAAGACAAGCACAGGGAGAAATTCTGCAGTGGCAAGGAGGTGATCATTACTTGTCATACTCTTGTGCCATTTTGAGTATCCACTCTACTGCCAGTTTTGTACACAGACTTGTCAATTAGCTAGAGCATGCTTAATTGTTAACATGGCTTCCCAATTCCACAACCACAGTAACTGACACCCCTGTGAAACTACAACATCTGACAGGCCTTTTCCCTGCTAGTGTCAGGCGCTTGCCCTGATTCAGAAGAAAAAAACAGTAACCCTGTCTTTTCCAAATCTGTGGACAGTAATCATAGAAAGCAGAAATAATTTCAAGAACATCAACACAGGAAGTTGAACTCTTCAACATTCAGTTGTTTTTTTAGGCATGTATTTTATGTTTCACTTCTACTACTGAATATAGCTAGATCTTGCTCAGGGTTGCACTCTGTTTTCTGGGGTGGAGATCAAAATCCTGAAAGAAGCTTCCCAACTGCCAATTACTCTGTTCCCTGGAGTACGAAATCTCCATGAAAGAATGCACAGTGCATCTGTCAGTTGCTCTCAAATTCAGCTCTAAATCATATGTGGGGTATTAGTGAATAGGTTGTGTTTTTAAAGTCTAGCTTGAAGCCGTAGTATCTTCCTACCACCAAAGAGCTGCCATCCCTATACTCTACATTTTCTAAAAATCTCATATCTGGATTAGGATAACTAGAATACTGCCTGCACTAAGTGCTGGAATGGAGAAAGCATTTCACTGTCACCAGAATGTTAATGTTAGTCCATTAACCTTAAAATAGCTCTTTATTTAATCCCTTCCAAATTACAGATGGACCTTTTATTCATAGCAAATATTAATAATTTTCCTAAAGCCAGTCTCAGGCCTGACCTCCTTTCTGCTCCTGCATTTGTTTATGTGCCTTTTGATTTATACCCTGTCCCACTTGCACTGGGCAAGCTGTGGGTCCATCCAGTGTAATTAGGAAGTTAAACTGAAGGCAAGTACAATGTGATTGGATACATCATGTACCACAGCCAAAGATGTGTGGGGTATTTGCTACACTGCAAATGCACTGCATTTATGCTTCCTTAAATTATAATTAGAGAATTTGGCTATGCCCACCAGTCCTGCTGCTTGAAACATCAGTGCTCTCAGGCTCTCCTTTAAACCTTGTCTGTGCTCTGAACATTAGGTTTGCATTGATACTAATAGTGGCAGTGGTTCTAACAAAGCATCCCACCACATGATAGGACTCATCCTGAGTCCTCCTGAGAGAAACCCTGCTTAAATTTTGTCAGCATTTAGTAGGCCATCTATGCTTAAAGACTCCTTCTGCCTCCTAACAGCCCCTCTCGAGGCGCAATAAAACCTGTAAACTTTCTCTGATGTATTGGGCCAACATAACTGCTGCAATTGGTAGAAGAATCTGAAATACCAAATTAATTTAGACTTAATATTAGAGAAGCCTGGAAAAATCTTACTGCTTCAACTATAATTTATTTCCTGAATCTAGTGTAAGGGAAATAAATGTGGTTTATTCTAAAATTAAATGCAACAGAAAAACTGATTATACTAGCCAGTCAACATAAATTCCTATTTGAGTGCATGTACACACCATACTATACAGCAATTAGACTAATTAGACAATCTGATTGGGGGAGGCACTGCATATGTATTTACGCTTTAAAAATATTTAAGGATATTAGCAGGAGTATTTTAAGAATGTGAATAAGATGGGCAAGAAAAGCCCCATAGGATCTAAATAGTCAGTATAAGTCTCAAAAACTCGAGGCTGTAATAGTGAAACAGCTCATTCTCCAACATATTGTAGAGTTTAAAAAAAATTGTTTGCTGAAGCAGGTGAATACAGATAGAAAATACGAGGACTAGTAACTCCAAACAAAACTGGACACAACAATGTTGGCTTAATTAATGTTCTGTGGAGCTGTGATCCCTCTAAAAGACAGGACACTGCAGCAGGGCTGTTCATCATTTCCCTACTATCCCTGTAGAAACCCAAGACAGCTGCCAGTACACAACAGACGTGAAAAAGGAAAGGAGATGGAGGAACCAAGGACTTGGCTTCTCAACTACTACAAATGGGGCATTTTGTTTGTAGAGTGGAGAATGGAAGTTCAGACTTTTAAACTACCCTGTCTTCTTATGATAGGCTGCAGGTATGTCTAGCATTGCCTTTATCTTGGTTCCTTAAAATCTGTCCTTTAGGTCTCCTTTTCTATGTTACAGTACCTAATAATCTGCCTGAGATTTTCTGCTGCCATGTACTTGAATATTGTATTTTGGATGGTAAAGTGGATTTGCTCTAACATATTCAAAACCTGGCTATTTCCAACATTTACCTGTTCAGAAACAGAGGCCTTGAGAAACTTTTTGTATGCAGACTGAAGAATGGTATTGCAGTTCCACAGCATTATAATATTCTTCATTTTATGCATTTGCTCAGACCAAAAGCAGATTGTAGTGCCCTATTTCAAGTCATGCATTTGATTTTGAACTAGTACTTTTATCCAGTTCTATAGATATCAGCTGAGAGACACAGCTAAAACCATGCAAACTATTCCTAACTCTGCCACTGACACAGTATGTAGTCCAGAGCAAATCATTATCCTTTCTCTATTTGCATCTTCCCATCTGTAGGGGTTTGCTAGCTTAATAATGCATTAGCCTTTGCAAAGCACTCCAAAAGCCTTTGATGTATACAGCTTATGGGCAGTGGGATATTTTTAAAAAAATAAACTCAGACAAAGTGGAGTATAATAATTTCTGGACAACCTTCTTGACCCACAGAAAGCATTATTTCCTTATATTTATTAGAAAACTGAAATGAGAGGTGCAGGCATACAGAGATTCTGTCGTACTAGAGACCTTGTAGCTTCCCCGATTTATGGTATCATGCTCCTCCCAGCTCAAGTTAAAGTGATGGACACAGAGACAGAGGTCCTTACCCACTGTCACTAATGTGAGACCACAGGCCTCGCTCATCTGGAATAGTATTAGGGTCTCTCTGCCCACTTTGGTGAGATGAAAGGCAATTAGTCCTTTGCAGCCAGTATCTTCCCACACCTTGACCAAGACCTTTGAGGAAGTTCACACCTCTCAGATCTGCCACTGCAAGTAGCAAAGACGATGTTAACCTAGATCTGTCTGTTTGATTTTTATTTCCTTGCTAGTATTTTTAAGAAAATAGGAAAAACCAAATTCTGATATGTCATTAACACTGATGCAGGGGCGTAAGATTTGTCATGTTTTAATCCACACTCAGTGTCTTGTTCTGACAGAACCAAAGTGATGAATTATTTTATGTGTTTTGCAGCTTAGGAATGAAATTTTAGCATCTCCAGTTGTTACACTGACATACCCTTGATAAACCTATTTCTATTCCAAGAGGTATAAAGTGGATGGGTGCAAACAAAATCTTGCACCACTGGAAAAAAAACTGTAGCTCAAAACCTCTGGGTTTGTGATCTCTGTGTTAGCAACCATCTGTTGCTTTCACAGCTTACAACAGCAATCGTAAGAAGAGGTTCTCACTCCCAACCATCTGTTTTTAGAGGGGAAGCCAAAAATAGACATCAGGCAGAGTTGCTAGAGGAATCCAACCTTCATGCAGCAAAGGGTAAATCACTACTGCTCAGAGTGGCTCAGTGAGGCCGAGTTTTGCAGAGTAAAATCCCAGGTAAAAGTCTTAAGTTTTAACCATTTCATAGTAACAAGAGTCAGAAGTCCTCTCTCATTATGAATTGCCAAATTTCAATTTTCAAAATGCATTTCAAAGCTGTCCTTCAAGACTGCATTTTTCAGTTTTCCTCCCTGAAAATAAGTTTCTGTTTCTGAAGGCCCCCTGTAACATTTTGGAACACATAACAAGTGAACTGTAATGAGTGCTGTACATAACGTGCACTTAGTAACAGCTCTCAGCTACCTCTGGGCACATCTTGCCATCTCCCCCAAACTGTTTGGAATTAAAGGCTGATCTGCAGCTTTGCCATAAGCACCAGGCAAAGGCCTCTGAAGGCTTTGAAAGCAACTGCTTACTCCAGAGGCACACCAGGAAACAGACTTCACTCCGCTGAATCACCCTGTGGTTTCTGATTCTGAGATGCTTGGTGGGGGAGGAGAGAGAGGGAAGTGGCCTGTACTGCCCCATGCCAAGCACAAATTGCTTCCCTGGCTAAAAAACACTCTTCAAATTTTTCAGTCTGGGCTGTGCAACACTGTAACCCTTTACAAGGAAGGAGGGTGGAGTGTCCCCCAGGATGCTGGTTTCCTGGCACTGCCACTCACAAGGCACCATTAATGCAGGACCGTTTGGCATAAAGCTGCAATTTGGACTGACACTGCATTGCCATAAAACGTCTGCTTGTCCAATTCTGCAGCCCAAGCTCTGCTACGCTGATGACTGCATTTGATTTTTCAGCTGCCTACATCTGTAGCTCCTAGCTTTTGAACACACAAAACAAGAAAGATGCAGTGATTGTTCCCTGGCTGCAGGGGAAAAGTGCACTACAGACCCTGTGTCTCTTCACAGGCTTCTGAGGATACAGCTTGCATTGCTAAAGAAAGCAGAATTGCCCCGTTGTGGTTTGTTCACACAGGTTTCCCAGGGAGTGCAAAAAGCTGCTGGTTTGGGCCCAGCATCTATTTTTAATTTATAGAAAAGGCTGCAAGAATGCAGGGTAAGTGCTCTTCCATTGTATTCTAAAAATGAAGTAAACTGATCTAAATCCATTTCTGAATTCCTGAGAGGAGGACTGTTCAAAGGACATATGAATTATACATTGAAAAAGCCCAGGGTTTGTGAATTACTTTTTTTTTTTTAACAAAACTTTCCTCCCAGCATATTTGAGAACTATGCAGCTGCTTACATGTCTGAAAAGCTTTTCTGGATAGAGAAAATAACTAGCTGGAAGATGGAGCCTAGTAAGATGGATTTTAGAGCATTAGAGACAGGAAGGACAGAATATTTCTTTTATTATACACAAAATGGCCTTTTACGTGATCAGATTTGATCCTAGCCTTAATGTGGGATTCAATACTGTCCAAATGCTACACCTAGTAATGTGGTGATGCTAAACTGCTTTCCTAGATGGTCTCAATAGTACAATCCTGTCTCTCCATCACCATGAGAACTTCAACTTGCTGGCTTCTTCTTGGTTTTCTAAAAGTGAAAGTCCCTGCATTTTCTCTATAGGGCTTATTATTTTATCATCTGTATCAACAGAACATGAATTCAGCTGACTGCAAGCACAGTTTCACTTTAACACCTTCACTTAAACCAGCTGCATACCCACTATGAAGCTCTGAACAATCAGGATTTTCCATTCTTTCAGATATAGCAATCAAAGTTAAAAAATAAAAATGCACCCTGACATGGGAGATCTGGTCAGATCCTCTGCAGAATCTGCTCTTTGGAAAGATGGGTTCTCTCACTTTATTTTCACAGAAGAATATGACCTGTTCTCAAAGGCAAAACAGCCTATAGAATGGAGGTGGTTTAATACAGTTATATAATACATATCATATCCAACATGTCTTTTAATTTGGTACCTGTACAAAGACTGATCAGACAAGCGAGACTGATCAGTTAGGTGTCCCACTCCCTTTCACCTTTTACAAATAAACCCCAAAAGCACATTCTTCAGTCCAGTGCTGAGCAACAGATAGAAGATTACAGCCTCACACTGCCTCCTCAAGATTAGCTCCCATCACACAGCTTCTCAGCAGAGTGCCAGGGCCATTATATGCACCTTGAGTGAACACATCACAATGAAAGAGTTTCTAGAATTAAAGGAGCTCCTAAGAGTCTTCTGCACCTTGTTTTATATCAAGTCCCATTTGGTAGGGCTAACAGCTTCCATTGAAGAACATGGTAAAACACTCAGCAGATGTTAAGGCAATTGAAAAACTGCCTACGGTTTTTCTTTCTTGAGGGAATTTGTAAGCCATCTCACTGCCTGTGGCTGGCCTATCTGTTGGTCATAACTAAAGATGCATCTCAGGTCACACCTGGCATCCATCCCTTGCTGACTCTCACACTGAATCCTAACTGGAAATCAGACCAACAAGGAACTAGCATTAAGTTCGTTCTAATTATGATCTTAAAGCATTGATGGCTACATCCAATTTAGAGCACAAGCTGCCTGAGGTACTCTGAGTCGGTGTTTTATTCATGCGAAGCAATATACTCACCTAGGATGCTGACAGATGTTGCTTTGCTCTGGAGAATAATGCTGCCACCTGCATTTTTATGTGCACACCAGCGAGTTCCAGGCATAGCAAAGAATTATTGCACACGTGCCACAGCACAGATGCAGCATGGAGCAGGATTAGAACAGACTGGGGACAGTAACTGTTAAAGTGTCAAATGACACAACCTCTTCAGAACTGCTGAAAGTGTCCCATAGCATTCAGACATTTTCCTTAACACAGCTCACCTAATCACTAATTCAAACAAATAGACTGTTTATAAAACCACAGAACAGAGCAGTAAAAAGATACAGTTCTTTTCCTCTCGGTCCTTATTTTGCATTTTTCTCATAAGAGAAGGACCAGTTTATTAGAAATGCAACTGCTAATTTAGAGGCCTAAAAAAAAAGTTCTGAAGTTCTGCCCCAAAGCATCCATTTTTGAGATGCTGAAGTTTATAATTCAAAATAGTATTCAGGATTCAGAATCAGTGTGCTTTATATTATTTCTTAATTACCAGGTTCCTGAAATCTCTATAAAGAAAAGGCACATCCTTTTCACCTTTAAATGAAAGATTAATTTCTAGTACGCCACAGAGAAAGCTTGAAACATGAAGATACATGATGGCCAAATGTTTAAAGAAAACCCACATACAGCAAAGGGCAAAACCATTTTAATTTCCTAGGTTTTTTAGGTAGTGGTGTATGTGGATAGGAATAGCTGGCTCATCATTTTGAATACCCAGGACTGACAAAACTTTGGTGTTGGTGAAGTAGGTTTTACATCCACTTTGTCCATGTGTTCTTTATAAAGGAACTGGAACAAAGTTTACTGAAATCAGCAGTAGGGTGCCAGCTAATACAGAGCTTTGGACCAGACCCTAACATGCTGTAAGCCCATTCACATTGCAGGTCTGTGCTATGGAGACAGTGCTCTCATCTAAATTATATTTACTTTCTTTTAAGATGTAGTTTGGAGGCCGAAATCGGGAGTTAGGCTATAAATAAAAACTGTGCATTTTTTTATACTTCTCCTATTTACCAAAATATGGAGAGCTCTTTGCAAAGGAAACTGAGTTGAAAAGAGAAGTCTGAGTATGGACCTGATGAAAATTCCCAGGGTCTCATATGTTCTCTGCCAGAAAAACTCCACGAGTCGTGCTACCTTACCCAGTTGTCCCATTCCATCACTCTTGCCTCCTGCAGCACAGCTGTAGATTATATGATACTCAGCTGAGTGCAGGTGCACACACCATCTTAAAATGAACTCGGGAAGTAAGAGGATCTGCAACAACATAGTGCTGGAAGAGCAGTAACTATTGCTTGGATTCAGTGTTGCCTTTTTAGCTGGTGATGTTTGGATGGCACTGAAAGATGCCACTGTGCATCAAAGAAATTAAAAATTGGTAAAATTCAGGCAGAACTCTGTCACAAACTATAAGATATCTGCTCACTCTTAACCCAGGAAAAAAGGGCTTTTTACTTGGCCATGTAATCAATGTTTAGCAAGGGTCTGTCCTTGATCAGTAGCCTTCATAAAAATATGCTTTTAAGATATAAAAAATGGAAGTTTCAGAAAACTGTCAAACTTGGTTTTCTTTGCGTTCTTTATTTTGGTCTGCCATTAACTTGCGGTTAATGTGGCAAAGATATTCTGGATTTACATTTTCAAACACATTCCTTAGGTTTGATTTTAACATAACTCCTGTGTCGCTATTCAGAAGTACTGGGGGGCTTTTGGCACTCTGAAAATGAAACGTAACTGTCTTGAGTTTCCAACGTGTATCTAGTGGATGCTTCTGGGAACTCAGAACACCATCTCCCATTCTGCAGCTCCCCATCTGGTGGTAACAGTACTTACCTATCCTTCTAGGAAAGCTACCGTGCTTTCAAAGCATGAGTCACAGCTCACAAGGAGGCATTTAGATGCAGGCTTTGCACTGAGAGTATTATGGTTGCAAGGCCATTTTTAATAGCAAATCTGAAGGTTTACGTCCTTTTCCTTTTAAAGAGAAAGCCTGTCTTTGCTTAAACTCTTATCTAGAGAACTCCAAATATAGAGATTGTTAGCTCAGGCACTTTACCTCCTCTTATGCTGAAAAACCTAAATTCCAAAGGGAGAATCTAGGCATGTTTTTATTTTATCTGCATACATCCAGTTGTTAAATCTACGCGGCTGGCAACATCCTGAGGCACAGAGCAGCTTCAGCGGAGGCTGAGCTATTCATAGGCCAGCACACTGGGCCGGGAGTGAGCTCATGAGCTCACAGCCTCCCAGTGCCAGCTGCCAGCTCGGCTGGGACATGTAAAGGGAGCAAGGGAAAATGCGTGTGGGAGGAGGGAGGTGCAGGGGGGAGGCAGAAGGGGGACAGGATGTTAGTTGCTAACATTTCGTGTTTAGATCTGCCAAAATCATGTTGGAAGTCTCGGTGTTTACACCCCTGCAGTAAAGGGTGGCAGGCTTTGCATTGTGTGAGACTGCTTCGCTCCAGGCTGATATTTGGAGCTACGGCTGCCTGGTAGGGGCGACTCAGAAGGAGCAGTGTGCTCTGAGGAGGGACATTTCTATTTCACAACAGACCAGCAGCTGCCTCTCTTCTCAGTAAGAGACTGGAGTGGTACCTAGGGCTAGACCAGGGCTACCTTCCAAAGCCAAGACAAACAGCCAGCAAGGAGTATAAAGATTACTGCTATTTATTTATAGCAACCACCACAGGTCTAGGGACCATCCATTTTAATAACCACACCTCATGCACCAGCACCTTCACATTTATAACCATTTGTTTCTACACCTCTCTCTAATGCAGACACTCATCTCCCTAATATCCAAGTTAGCTTTACACACTTCAGCAGCCTGGCCAACTTTAGCATAGAATTGCTTTAGCATCAGGGCTTCTGTTACAACCAAAAAATCAGTGTTAAGATGTATTAAGATGGCAGTGGCTGCAACCAGTGTGACCGTCTGAGCTGAGACGTGCCAAGAAGTGGCTTGTTCTGTGCTTGTGCTTAGCATGTTTTGTGTACTGTGCTGGTAACGGGTGAGAGGGCACCAAGAGCTTCATTGTATCAAACCACGTTATTAGACCTGTAAGGCAGAGGTATAACAGCAGAAAGCCAAGAAACACAGTTTACCTCAGCTTTGTCTGACCAGGCCCCACTAGTACCAACAGTAAGTGATGCTCGGGATATAAATGTTATTATGAGGCACTGCACTGTAGTAAGATTCACCATACCCCACTCTGCACTGCCCAGATGCTGGCTTGGTGCCAAACCTGCACCAAGCAGCCATGCCATGCCATGCCATGCCATGCCATGCCATGCCATGCCATGCCATGCCATGCCTTAGCATCTCTCTTCCCAGAGCAACACAAGCAGTACAGGCTCTGCTACAGCACCTCCGCCATCCTTCCTCTAGGTGCCAACCATCCTTCACAGCAAAGACATAGGAGCAGAGCAAGACTTCCCCCTGTATGTGGTCAGCACACACCAGAAGAAAGGGACACCATGAATGAAAATCCTACAGCAAAAGGAACTGGCAGGAAGATGGACTCCACCTGCCATTTTAAGCAGCCTTCAATATAGAGCAAAATCCCCAAAAGGCAACTCATCTGTGTCCTACCACTTATCCTGACCACTTTGGACATGGCAAGGGGACATGTGGCCAACCTCTGTGTTAGTGCTTGCAGAGATTTCTCCATAAGTGTTTAATATCTTGAGAGTTGGCAGTATTACTTTTGATATTATGGAAGAACAAAATGATAATCACTTGCCAGCAGTTCAAAAACACTCCAACATGGTGATCTTAACAGACCCCTGATGAAGCCATGGTTCTCTTCCCAAGCTGATTTTGCCATGTACCCTTGTTCAATGAAGAGCAGTACTGACACACAGTCACCCAGAAGAGGCTGCTGCAAAGTCTGAGGCATCCAAGCATCAATATCACAAGTACTTCACGTTTAAACTTCAGTTCATTGATGCAAGTCTTCAGTGCAGGTAGGTTCCACAGTTCTCCTCTTCTGGGGAAACCAAGACCTGCTCTAAGCCCACCCAATGCAAGCAGCAAGGCTAAAAGGAGCTGCTGGCTCCACCTCTGGGAGGAATTGCTGGAGGAATGGCACCAAATTCCCACCCGCCTCCTGACACGGGAAGCTGCCTCCACAGCTGCAAACCCAAACGGGCTCTCAGAGCCTCCACTGCCCAGCAGCTGTACTGGCTATTTTCTGCTGAACCAGGGCCTCAGTATTTTCAGCCAGAGAAAAGCCTCCTTGAACTCACACACCCAGTGGCCTGTGTATAAACTGAACTTGGTGAACCACTAGTGGCATTTTTCCTTGCTATATATATTACCAGGGAAAAAATGGGATTTTAATAGATTTATTTTCAACCCACTTTAAACTCACAAAGGTATGAGGCCTTATGTCATCGTTATAGTTACTACATGTGATCCTGTCTGTGTTGTGAAGAAGCGAGCTAGAAATGAGTACTGCATGAACTCGAAAGCTTGCAACTCCTCTGCCAAAGCAAAGTCTGTCACAAGTTGCTAAATACATAACCACGCAAGTTAAAGAGACCCACACATTGATAAGTCAGTATTTCAGGGTGATGAGCCTGCTGTGCACCAGCTGTGTATCAAAAGGTCTTTAATCTTTCTTCTGCTATGGGCTTTCTGCATGGATTCAGAGTAGGTCACTATCTGAACTTCCATTAACCCCCTTCACTCCTCTTCCCCCTGAATTGAGATCTGTAGATTGTACCTATTTACTTTGTCCAGAGCTGGAAGTATAAACATGCTGATGATTGTGAACTGCTTAGATACCGCAGCGATTACGCATAGCCAAGTTTTATGAAATGATACTATCAGGCCAATATTTTACAGTAAAATTATTTGGGGATGACAGAGACAAAAGCACTGATGTATGCTGGCATAGAAATCCCAACTTTGGGCAGCAATGTATCTGATCCATACAGAAGTCTGTGGAAGCAGCAGGCATCTACCAGGTGCAGCATGCTGTTTCCTCAACACAGAGACGACATTATCAACTCATGTCTTTTCTGCTCTTTACTCTATATATTTAAGCTTTAATGTAAGCTTTCTATTATTGCATAGCTTTGGGAAGATAGGCTCGTCAGCTGCTCTGAGAAAGCAGCTTGACTGGCATCTTGATGCAGACTCCCTTCTTTAGTTGAACTGGATGCTGGAATGGGACTCCCGTGGGCAGTCTCAGATGTCCACCAGTTCCCCAAACATGCTGAAGTGGGATGGGGATAATGGTAAAGGTCTGACTAAAAAGGGAGTTTTGCCAAGAGGAGATATATCTGTAAAGGTAGCCTCATTAAAACGCCCTGTGTGAACTGAGGGTCCTCTGAATCAGGCCAGCAAGATCTATTCCTAGGTGCCTCAAAAATTGCCCTGGAATTCAAAATGAAGATTTCAGCTTTTCAGATATTGGTAAAAAAAGCTTACATCAACTTTTCCTATATACAGCTTCGCACTGAAAAGTTTTTCTCAGTATAACAGGAACACTTTCATCTGCTGTTTGTTGTAAACTGGTCAGTTTACCCTACTAACTCTTGAGGAGGCCAAAGATCACCTGGGTTTGCTCTCAGCACATTCAGGCAGAGTGGGATACCACAAAGCCACCTTACTTAAGGTTATACAGAGCTAACAACACATACATTAATAGCAACAAGCCCAGCACAAGCAGTTTGAGACGGCATTCCCAAACAAGCTATGCATATGTACAGAAGTGCTAGGGTCGCCTTCACACTTTCCAATGCTCATTATAAAAAAAAAAAAAATTAGTTGCACACTAACCAAATGCTTTGTCTGAGCACTAGGTCCTCACTTTACAACCTACTTAGGCAACATATTAAAGCCGTGTTCTGAACCAGTTACTATTGAAAAACAGGACTACGATAGTAATAAGAAATGCACTTAGCTGGCACAAATTTGACTAGTTTGTGTTTACGTCAGTGAGATGACAACCATGAAGTCAGTCTTTGTGGAAGAGTCTGACCCTTCAGGGTATCAGCTTTCTGGAAATGGCGCTGTTTCCTACAGTTCTCATGGAATTAGGTTTTTTTACTGATTTCAGGCCTAACAAAGATATAAGACTGATTAAATGCTGATTTCCTAACTCAAGCTTATAGGCAGATCTAAAAAGGTACACTAATTCAGGCAGCAGTTGTTCAATTAAGTATAGGAATAACATGGTTAAAAATTACGGCTTCAGCCTAGGCGAGTTCAGTGAGATTATCTTACTAGTTGCTCTTTACAACAAGGAAGCATGTCTGAGGTCATGTGAGACCAAAGCACATGCTCACACTGCAAGAAGTTTTAATATAAGGAATACACAACTTTACAGAAACCCATGCTGCATTTCTGTATATGCTCTGCACCTCCTTGGGAGATACCTGCACCTCCTGGGGTCAGGTCCCTCACAAACTGTTTCAAATAAGGAATTCCCAGAAAGCTGGAAGTACTCTAACCCCGGAGACTGTGCTCAGCCCGTGGCTGGTGCCATGCAAGTTAAGCTAAGCAAGAGATGACTTGAATCATGGAGCCCTTTAGAAACCACTAGGCCAGTGACCCCTCCAAACATTCAGCATTTTATCCAACATTAAAGTTACTTAAGAGCCGTGCTGCCATCACAGCATCTTTCACAACTGCCTGTAATAATCTTAACCAAATGAATCACTCGAGTTGTCTAGGACAGCAAAAGAAACCCAGGTTATCTCAAAGGCAGTGGCTGAGAATTACATGTTATTATTTTCCACCTTTAGTTGGAACAACTCTTTGTAGCTATTTGAGTGCTGCAAACCACAACCAAGGCAAGCTGCGGCAGCCTGGCTCTCCATCCGACCCGAGGCGGCTGAGGCAGCGTGTGCCCTCTGTGCTGAACGGGGCACATTTCCCCACCTGAAGGCCGGCGGGAGGGTCGGCATCCCAGGGAAGGGGGGGCTGGCCAGGGGCGATGCCCGGGGCGGAGCACTGCCCTGTAGGCGCCGGGCACCCCGCCGCCCCAGCGCCGGGCGATGCCGTGGCGCCTCGGCCCCAGCACCGCTAAAAATAAAGCCCGTCTCCGCCTGCCCACTCTCGGGAATCGAGGCTGGATCGATGGTTTTCTTTTAAAGCCGGATTTTATCAATCGCCCCCCATCCCCACCAACCCGCCTGTGAACCGCCCAGCCCGGACCACAGCCCTGCGAATAACTTCAGTGCCGGGATCGCCGCCCGGCGGGGGAACGGGACCGGGGGTCCGCGGGCAGCGCTCGGCACTCACCTGGCCGGCGGTGTCGTACAGCCCCAGCAGGTACTGCTTGCCCCCGACGGTAACGCTGACTGCGAGGGGGGAGAAACACAGCGGGTGAGGGGAGGCAAACCCGGCCGACCCCTCCGCCGGCCCCCTCGGCAGGGCAAGGCCAGGGGATGGAGGGAGGAAAGAGGGGAGAGAGCGGCTGCCGCCCCCGGCGGTAGCGGGGCCCCAGCCCGCTCACCTGCGTAGTGGTCGAAGACGGTGGGCACGTACTCCTCGGGGAAGGCGTCGTTGGCGTAGCTCATCAGCAGGCACGTCTTGCCCACGGCGCCGTCCCCCACCACCACGCACTTCAGCATGACCGCCGCGCTGCCATGGGCCATGGCCGGAGCCCGCCCTCATGGCCCCGCGGGCGCGCCCCGCCGAGCCGGGCCCCTCGGCATCGCCGCCNCCGCGGGGGGGCGGGCGGCGGGGCTGCAGGGCCGGGGCCGCGGTGCGAGAGCGGCCCTCGCCCCGGCCCCGCTGCCCGCACACGCATGCACGGCAGCACCCGGCGCCTCGCCGCCCCGCAAGTTACTTGGGCGCTGCGGGCACCCCCTGCCCCGCGCAAGCAGCGGGGCCGCGTTCAATCTGTGGTGATCCCCCACCATCGCCCTGTGGGTACCAAGGAAACTCCGGTAGCATCCTCTGGTATTAGTCCATAACTGTGCCGGTAAGTATGAAAATAATCAACGAGATTAAACAGGATTTTGTTTTGCGCAGAGTTTATTGTCTTTGAGTCTGAAATTCAGTAGTGGGAACAGGTTTAAGAACACCAACGTGCGTCATTTGAACAGGCTCGAGTACCCGTTTGCAAGGCTAAAGGACCGCAGGACAAGATCTAGAAAGAGTAGATTCTGTATGAAAATGAGTGAAATCATGCTCCCACTAGTGTCAGTGGCAAAAGTCCCACTGTTCAGTGGCACTGGGCTGTCACATTAGCAAGCTGTTTCCAACTTCACATTTTCAAACGGTGTGAAATACGTTTACAGTCAGACAGAAAAAATTGCCTCTTTTAGTTTACAATTTTTACAGATTTATGCTATAAGCCCTATCCAATTACAACAAAACCAGCACACGACAGTGCAAGCCACGAGGAGACCTCTGTGTTGTGTAGTTTGTGTTTCTATTTGACCTGACATGCTTCAGGGAGAAAATAAATGCAAATCCTACATTGCACAAAGCTTATCTGAATATTCAATAAAACACGTTTTCAAACCAGGACAAAATACAAAAATTACTACTTTGCAAGTTTTTCAGCTTAGTCAATCAAGCTTTCATGCCTTCAGACCACAGAGGGTGTGAGCAGGAGATCCAAGACTTCTCTGGTGCAATCTCTTCACAATTCATCCAGAGAGCATCAAACCCACGAACAGACGGAAGCTGCCTCAGGAGGTATTTCCTCAGCCTTTGGAAAATGCCAGCTGTAGAAGAAAGCTGGATTTACCAAGAAGTCAGTCAACTGGCAGCCAGCGCAGGACTCAGCACACAGGCCTCCCAGACAACAACTTTTCCTAATGAGCAGATATGTCCTGCACAAACAGCTGTTTCAGGATGGGTTATGGCACCACATCCAGGAAAACTGCTTTACAGGGTTCCAGAGGTCCATGAGGGACTTGAAATCATGCAGGTACTCAGTGGCCCAGATGATATCCGCTTCCCTTTTGCTGCACTTGCCAATGTATACATTTAGGAGTACCCAACACTTGGCATTCTTGGGCAACAGCACCCCTGGCTGCTGTTTGCACAACTGATGGGAAGTATACCTCCTCCACTCTGCTGCTTGCTTAATTGCTAGTGTTGCTTCCCAAATCCTGTAATCATCATTTTGAACTTGCACAATCTCAGCCAAATGATTCTCATCCAGTCCTCCATGTTGCTCAGACAATGGATAGCCAATTAGTTTGCTCTAAATATTTAGAGAAAATGAAGATACAGAACTGGCAAACTGAAACACTCGCCCTGGCTCTCTCCTCACCAGTCTGGCTGGTTGTACAGCCAGGAAGTCACGTAGCTGCAGGACTGGGACCTCATGAAACCTAACAAGAGTCCCACAGTGATATGGCTCTATGGAATCACCTGCAGGGGCGTAGGACTGTTGGTTTCATCCACAGCATAAGTACTTACTTTGTTTGTTTTTTACCCTTTGCAGATGTCATTTTCCAGCCAGCATCTACAGCAGTGGGATAAGGAGGGTGCAGCTGTAAGGAGAGTATACACTCCGAAAGTTCCTGGGAATTCGTTTATTGTCTTAAACTTCTCTGACTCTCAGCAGCTCCCTAAGAATGTGTTAGAGCCTCTGCTCGGTGTCAACTGACTGGCTCAGGGGAGGTTTTCAATTCAGCTGTATCGGCACAACAGATGCCTTATCACATCCTTCTTTCATATAGATGAACAACCTGTTCTGTGTAATATGCTTCCATTTTTCAGGAGTACAAATACAAGGAGTGTTAAAATAATTACCTATAGCAAACATTATTTTAAATATCTTTATTAAAGACACTCAATCTAGCCATTTTCCCCTAACGTCTTTCGTAAGGTTGTAAAATAAACCAGTATGAAATGTTAAAAAGAAACTCTTACCATCTTAGTGATATTTAAAATGTATTTTATTTTATGTATTTTATGTATGTATTACATTTTATAAAACGTATTTTATGAATGAGGAATCATTCTTTGCTATAAAGTTGATAGGAAATGAAAAACAGTTCCATCTAATTTTTCACAAGAGAGGCAGTTTCTGACTGGTTCTAGGCTATGCACTGAATAGTTAATTTAGTATCCCATGTAGTACTAAACAGCCCATTTTTTCATTTAAGGAATTAAAATTTTGCTTTGTAGGATTTCTGTAAGATTCCTATATGCATATGAGGCTGAGCACTCATTGGGAGGAAGAAATGTAACTAGGTAACCCTTGGAAATAAGGCCTGTTCCAAATAATTCAGGTCAGTAGTGGAGGAAAGTGTGTAGAGAAGGTCTAATAAATGCTGGGAAGCCTATGAGGACGAAAGTCTAGTGAAACTCCATAATGATAGTGCAGCTAAACATTTCTTGGAAGCCATTTCTGGGTACACTGGCACTTAGCAAGTGGGAACACGGAACAGGACAATGAAGTAGAATCACAAAATCCTTCATCTGAGTTACCAGCAGCAGGGGAAACAGAAGAGAAAGAGATGGAGCCAGGCCTTAGTACAAGCAATAAAAGACCTGTTTGGTCTATGGAACGAGGGAATAAGTGCTGTTAATCATGTAATCAACACATTTTGAAAAGATAGATCTGTCCATGTCCATTGTTAACATGTCTCTGAATTTCACCTAGCAATTCACACAATATAGTAACTTTTCATCAACTGTGCTGCCACTCTGCATTGTGAGTTCACTCCAGCAACTCTCTGTCCCAATTCTCCTGTTCAGCTGCCAGATAGATTGCAGTGCCTCACTTTGTCACTGGGTTGTTGTGCATCACTAGAGTGTGGCCATGCATCTCACTACACAGGTGGACGTCTTCCCGTGTTGGGTGGAATGACTTCATGGAAATAGCCAATATTTGGGGAAACACCCCTAAAAATGCCAAGTCCCAGTCAAAGCTCAAAGCAATGTATGGGGACACTCAAATTAGTCCTTCAAAGTCCATCAGAGGATTAATATTTTTTAGGCACCCCTGTCTGTGGAAGGTTGGAGCCATGGTTTATGGTTCTCTAAAAAAACTTCAAGACTTACAAGGAACTTCTTCAGAACAGTCAGTGAAAAGGGCGATGCCATCTGAATGCCCTGTTAGCACCATATTGTCTTTCAGACCAATCAATCTCTCATCCTCAAACAGAGCTGTCCCCAAACAGAAGGTTACACCTGTGTGAACATAACACATGCCTGGTTTTCAGTCAGAATAATTTACTGTTTTCATAAATGGTGAGAATACCACATTTACAGTTTATGAATCTGATCATTACAGGTTTGCTTTCCTACCCAAGATTAGGTAATGCTGAGAATGTGTCTGTATCTCAGCTAATATAGAGGAAACAAATCACATATTTCTAATGTGCCAAAAAAGGACAGGCAATTCGATAGTTGCAGATCTAATTCCTTCTGAATGTCAGTTTCCACTCTAATTTCCTCTCCATTTAAAGGGCCACAGCTGCGTGCTTGCCTTCCTCGTGTCCTTCAAGAACACGGTGACATCTCCAAGCAAGGGCATGCACTATATGAAATCAGAATGACAGGATGACACATTTTAGGTCATCTGCTGCAGTCATCTGCTAGAGCACACTGGCTTTTTACTGTACCTGTAGTAGTTCCCCTCAGAATGGGGATGAATGTTGCAAACAGGGGAAACATCACTTGTTCTACCCAGGGAGCAACCTAGTGTGCTCCCCTGCCTGGAAAGCTCCTGCACAGGTCTCATCTTATTCTGTTGTGCTGTTGCAGCTTGTGATCCTTTATTAACACTTCTTTTCTTTTTGCATGGATGTAACTGAGATGGGAGTTTTCACAAAAGCAAAATAGCAGCAAAATAGCAAAAGCAAAATAGTAGCAGCAGGACCAAAACTAGAACGCATTGCTGAGAATGAGATACAATGTTTTAAAAATAAATTTGCACTAGCCACTGTGAAGTGTCACAATCACTGCTCTGTGCTTTTTCTTAATAACTCTAGTAGAGGAGCTTTAAAAGTGGTCAAAGAAAATACATCAGTGGAAACAGTTTCTCTGAAAAACCAGATCCTTTGAGAAGAATACCTTTTGAAATCATGTCAATTCCATGAAAATGTTTTAAGAAAGGCATACAAATGTTCTGACAGCTTCAAAGCATCCCATTTTTTTTTTCAGAGCAAAACATTTTAACTTCTAAATCACTATGGTTTCAATTAAAGTTAGCATAGTGTTAGAATATGGTGTAACATAAATGAAACATCATTAAACATTTCAATCAGCTTCATTTTTCTTGCAGAAGTTTAGGGTTTTTTTAAGGATTTCAAAATTTTCAGATTGCATTGCTAATTAGACCAAAGAAAAATCCCAAAAATATTCATAAAAGTGAAATTTTATCCTCTGAATAGCTTATGTCCTCCCTCATACTCATGGCAGGGGTAAAAGAGATATTAAGAAAAAGATAAAAGAAAAAGCCAGCCATAAAAAGGCACAAAAGTCTGGTTCAGATAATTTCTGAGAGGGTACTAAATTTCAAATATGAGAAGTTCACAGATCCAGACCCATGCCTAAAATTAATCTTGTGTTTTATTCAGACGAACATAAAATTCAGTTTTCTACACAAGAATTTAAAGCACCAGAGAGAATAAATCCATTGGAAACTTAGTGAGATTAGGGCACCTGCCTCCCACAGGTTTCTTGACAAATCTTGAATTTCAAGATAGAGTATTAAAACATAAAATAAATTATGCTGGAGCTCTTTTGGTACTATTTCATATTCAGTGAAGGAACCTGAACAGAATTAAATTTCTACTCAGCTACTTAGCACCGGGCTAAGTGTCAAGAAGCAGCAATTCTTTTCCTCAGGCCAACCTGATAACAATGCCTTGCAGTTCACCAGACATTTTGCTGGAAATAAAATCTGCATCATGGTGGAGCTTTTTGTACTGCTAGAGTCACCACCATTCCCGGGCATGGAAGAGAGGACTAAGCACTCAACGTCCTCAGCTGATGCCACCTCTATGGCTCCACACATCCATCCCCACAGCATCAGAGCATCCTTCTCATGGGTGCTAGGAAATACACACCTCTGACTCATCCCAGTGCTCAAGACTGCAGTCTGGTGTGGCTGTTACGTACCACGGTGTACCAAAAGGAGAATGAAATAAAATCTTAAACCTTGGCTCCCTGCCAGAGACCAGAAGAGGTATTGGTACATGAACGGGACAAGATTTGCAAAAGGGATACTGGCTCCTTCCTGTATTTTGAAACAAAACTAATCCCCCAAAATATCTGGTTCTGGAAAGTTAAAATTGAGTCTTACATGGCATTGATGAGTTCCCTGGGAGAATCATGGTGTTACTCCACTCAAAACTACCACAAAAAGTGTTCTAGGGATGTCACAGTGCTGACACTTGAGCCTTAGCATTCGATAATATACTCTGACTTTGTTTAATTTACTGGGATACATGTCATCATTGCAAGGAATTGCAATCCCTATGTGTTTCAAATTTCATGTTTTTTGAGTTGCACTAATTCCAATGCAAATTTTTCTGTTGTTTCTTACGAGTGATTATTATTTATTAATTCTGGTAAATTGGGTAATATTTCCCTTTGTGCAAAAAACAACTAACCAACCAACAAATCCTCCAGCTCTAGATACATATGCATGAAAAAATACCTTTTAAATTCCCTTTGCTATAAATTAATCTGAACCTAAAACTGACATCTGGATTTTCCCCAACCTTTGATGAAGTCTGGGTTCAAGTCTGAATTTTCGTGAAGTCTGGACTTCTTTCAACAGATTCTTTGAATTTGATTCCAGATCTGCTTGACAGACAGAAGCAAGTCCCTAAATTAGTTAGTCTTCTGTACTCAGTAAGATTCAATTGTAAAGCTAAGTGGTGATACAAACATCTTTCTTGATTTAAGGATGTTTCACACATAAAAATGTGGCCACATTTTAACCCACAACCATTATCTGCTTCCTTGTGAAATAAAGTCCAGCATCACTTGGAGGTAAGGAATGGTGGTGGATGGGATACTGGGAAATGGGGGTGGAGAACAAGAGAAATGAGTGGGAAGGCAGGCAACCCTACAATACCCCCACTTAGTCCTGCTTTAGGACCCAAACCCACCTTGCACTGAGAGGGAAAGATAGGTCCTTCTTTGGCTGTCCTCTTCAACAACTTGTCATGTAATCTGGCATCTGGAGAATGCTGGAGGGCATTGAAAACAGACCTGAGAACAGAAATCCAGGCTTGGGGAATCTCCATGTGCAGGGGAGCATGGGCTGTAAGCAGCTCACTGTGAAGCATTAGAAACTCCTTAGGTGCTAATAGGTTCTAAAAAGCGAATGGTTTAATAGGACTGGAAGAGAAGAGCATGCTGGAAATCTTCTCAGGCAGGGTTTTGTATATTCTGATGGGAAATGGATGGGAGGGAGAAGAGACCCATAATTTTCTTCTTAGGTATTTATTAGAATAAAAGTGGAACCGTAATTTCTGAGGATTCTCTCATCATGGTGTTGATAACTTCACATGCCAAAGACTTCAGCGAGTGATGACAACCTCCTTCCATTTAACAACAGAGAGAACAGGGCTTCAGTGTCACATGTTTATTTAATTTCATTAGTGCTGTTGTTGCAATAGTAACTACAAGCACCTGAAGAACCTCTAAGATCTAAAGACAAAAATAGTCCTCATTAAAAACATTACTTTGCTGGAAAACTTTGCTGACATACAGTGAAGGCTGCTCACTTGCTTCCATAAAGACAATATCAGCATAATTCAAACTTCTGAGAAACCAGGAAATACAGAGGATAACAAAGCAATATTCAATTCAATCTTTATAGCAATGCTTAATATACCTGTTATGGAAATAATTCACCTTTTCAAGAGTGACTTTCAGAGAACACAGTATGTAACTACTGTAGCTCAGGAACTCCTTGTCTTTGGAAAAGTGGACTGTTCAAAGTGACACTTCTTTTACATGCATGCTCTGGCCCAACTTCCTAGAAAAAAATTCCATGATAATTAAATTTTATCTTTTCCCTCGACTCACCGTTTAGTCACACATGTATTATTAAGCCCACAGAACATTTTTCCTACTTTACTTTTCACTTTTGATCCCACCCACAGGAGTGATGAGCACTGTGGGGCTGAGGCCCCACCTGAAGGTATGGCCTCCCACTTTCCCTACTATTATAGTTTACTAAGTTTTCTACAATTTGACACAGCAATAATCAACTTGGCAAATACTGCCAGTTCCCTGTTCCCATTGCCAGCTCCCAGGAGGGAAAAATAAAGGTTGCTTGAATGTTGACCTAAACGCTGTATTTCCTGGCTTCCAAAAGTCTGGATTTTGCTGAAGCTGATATTTTAAAAGAGCTCCAACTACTGCCAGGAAATCCTAACTCTGCATTAATTAAGGGGTTTTGTCAGTCAGTAAAAACGAAAGATGCTTTAAAGACCTGATACTCACTATTTCCTTGATTCTTAAAATATGTTTGAGAGAGCATCTTTGCAATGTGTTGGTCTGTGATTCAGGATGAGAAAAAACTTCTGAAGAGACCTGAAGTTTCTAGTAAGGATGAGATGCATTGGTAGACTGGGTTGGGTTTTTTCTGTGTGGGGGATGGTGATTTGGTTTTGAATGCTTTTCTGCTGACTGACTCTTTTATACCAGGTGAATGGTGTTCATCACCATTTTGCTATTTTATTTGTTGCTCTCATGGGTTCTGTTTTAAATGAGAGTCAGAAAACATTGAGCTAAGGATGAGCTGGCTTCTTTAGCAGGCATATACAGAGAAACTAGCTTTTACAAATGTATGTACAACTGTTTGAAACCACAAATATCGCACCCGTTTTCAACTGAGCTTAGCTTCTATCTCTTCAGGAAAAAAAAAGAAAAATAAAAAGGATAGTTATCACAAAATACTTGGTGGATCTCACTGGCATATTTTACAGCTGGGTTCTTGGAAGTATTTGAGTGAGCTCTTTGTGAGGTGCATGAACACCTTTCAAAACTGATCCAAGCTGTGTATGGATGAAAGATAGAGTGAAGCTGAAGTCTTGACCTAGGACTACAGATAATCTAATCCTTTAGTTCAAGTTCTGTCAAACTCAGCCACAAACTCATAACTGAATTTTTCAGTTCTAGAGCTCTGTAACAGGATGGAAATGCTGTGGCACAACAGTAATGCTGACAGAAGAGTGGAGAGGAAGGACCACTGTGCCAGTGGAAACGCGATGACCACTTCTCACCCCTTCCATCCTCTGATGTAAACTTGTATACCACAGCTGTATCTCAAAGGTAACTGAAACCTTCTTGACCTTCCATTTCCAGAACCTGGAAACTCTCCTTCCAGGATGGCTGGAAAATGCTGTGGTGGCAAAGGCAAATAAAAAAATGTTTTAAAGTCAATCCAAGCATTTGAAATTTTCAAAGAATTACATGAAGAAATGTTTTCCATTGGAAAACTGGTATTATCGTGCCAGCTTAAGAACAGTGAAACACCTCAGGAGGTGTTAATGAATATTCATGAATATGCAGAAGCACATCTGCCACCAAACTCACTGCTCCTTCCACCCATTAAACCATCATCAGAAGGTGGTGGTTGATGCTGGGCAATACCAAGGGCTCAAGGAGATAAAACTAATGTAGACGTCAACTTATAGTAATAGATTTTGAAAAGAATTCAGCAGTGGCATGAGTCAGCCCAGCTGCATCAGCTCCTGTGATGTCTGAATTTGATCAGTGGACTAATCCAAACAAAGCAAATCTTGCTTTAGAAGTAAATTTTACATAGCCTTTGTGCAGTTGAGCAGTGCAAGAGAGGAGAAAAAGGTATTCAAGCACAGACAACTCCAACACTCTCCCTAAGGAAGATTTCTGTGGCCAGTGATTAAGTGTGATTGGAGCCATGCAAAATATTTTCAGAGAGCTGTTTCTTCACAGGTCAAAACAGGCTTGCTTTTGAATTCACAAATTCCTAAATGAAACTGGCCACCTCCTCACATGTTCCAGTGTGTGCCTCCTTCCTCTCCCAGAAATAAGTAATATGATCATCTGTTCACTAGAATGACTGCCAAAATCCTGGGAGCAATGGTTGTAAATATTTTTAATTTCAAGCTGGTTGAGTTGTTCTAGATTTGTCTGTTGGCTTCAGACAAATCCCAGTTCCCTTACTCACCATCCAGCTTCATGTTAACCTAAAAGCCAGTAGAAAATTCTCCTTCATGTTTTCAGACAGGGAACTGCACTCTTTGAGTTATCCTCTAGCTGGAAAAGATAAAGAGGCTGCTGCTTCCTGTGTGTGGGTCTTTAGTATCTATCTTACTGACCACAAACAGACATAGGGACATAAGCATTTAAGAGACAGACACAGGGACATAAGCATTTGCAGAAATAACTGCACATTACAAAGGCATCAGAGGGAAGTAATAGAGGCCACCTTCACCCTAAGATAGTAACACTGCTGTGTTTATGAACGCCCTTAATTTTGAACGACCTTATAGAGTACCATGAAATCAGAGATACAATCACCACCTCAGGTCCTTTCCTGGCAGTAGGGCTGGATGTAGCATAGTTACGTGGAAGTCAGCTTTGTGTGTTTACGTGCAAAGGTGCTGCATTAACACACGGACTGCAAAACCACTGCTATCTCCATTAATCTACTTCTCTTGCAGCCACGGTGAATCAGTCCTGTTCACCAGGTCATGCCTTTCTCAAATGGTAATCTGCAGAAACCAAAGCACCTTCCATCTCCTTTGCATCACCTACACAAACACGGACTCACCCCCCAGACAGCTCCCAGGTCTGGGACTTGATACACCCATCCTTTCCAAAGAGCATGGAAAAGGGTTAAGTGCTAAAAGCAGAACCACCAGAAGAGTGCTTATGCTAATGGCAGCTTTTAGGCAAGGGCCCTGCCACCTGTTTGACTGACTGCAGGATGCCAGCCTTTGCTCTGCTAGGGTATGCCTAGGAACATTTTAATGGGAAGGGGCCTGGTTTTTAAAAATTAATAATTAGAGGAGAAAATTTCGTTTAAAAAAATGGAGCCATGTTACAGAATAACAACTGGACAAAAGCATTTCCAAACTTGATTCAGTCTGTATCTGTGTGTTTTTCCATAAAATGTGGTGATCACGTGCACAGCAAGCACTTTTTTGCAAGAACTGTATTTTTCTGCCATTTTGATTTTATTAAGAGGCTTCTTTTTCCTCAAAATCCATGCTCTGGAGTCATAATTTCCAAAGTCCTAACCTATTTTGGTTTCATTAAAAATGTTGCCTTCCTGATTTTGAAAAAGAGGTGGAAAGCTGAACTGTCAAGTTTTAAATACTAGATAATTTTTCAGCACGTCCAGGGATGGAAGTTTGAGGCCTGATGCTCAGTTTCTGATTGTTGGAGTCAGCAGTGTTATTAGCCTCAAGATCAGAAGGCTTAAAAACATTGGCTTAATGCTCCTACAAGGATTTGAGCAGGATATCTTCTTTCATTCTTCCCTCCCCACCCCTATGCTAGTACCAAATTACATACGTTGCTTCAGATTTCCAACATTTCCCAATCTGGATTAATTTACATTTGGAGAGAGGGTGTGAATTAAACTGTTATAAAAGGCTTAGATGCAGTGCCAACTTGTTACTATGCTCTTTCAAGCATCAAATGCTTTTTCTATTAAGGAAGCTCTCAGAGAATTTCTTGCATCTGGAAATCTCTCTCATCACACAGCTTATTTATCAAATGCAAAATATAACATATACAAACGAAGGCATTCATAGTAACACATCTCCTGCTGCAGTCAGAGGCTCTCTCGTGCTATGGCCTACAGTAAGATATCGCTGTCTTCAAGGAGATTTCAGTCTGAGAAAAACCCAGCTCCTGCAGGGATTCAGAATGCAAGGGAACAGTCAGAAGCAACCAGGAGGCAAGCAGAGTACAGAGTGCACACCGAACTGTTACAGCTGACACAGTCAGAACTTGCAGCCTTCGGCTTGAACTGCACCTAACAGCCCAAAGTGAGAAGCTGGGCCTGAGAGCACTTCTTCATTCATTAAATACCTAGGAGTGAATATAAAGCCTGCCCTTGTCTTCTCCTGGTCTTTTCCCTCAAATTTTCTCTTATTTCAAGTTCCTACAGACATACAATTCCATTTTCTGCCGAGGGATGTGATTTAATTCCTGTCCCTAGTTAGCTGCAAACATCATATTCATAGCACGCCTTTTAATTGTAACACTAAAGCATGGGATGAGGCTGATTCAAAGTTGGGTATGTCTAAAAGATGGTCTCACTCTTGCTGTTACTGATACTTGTGTCAGGGCTGGGTTAGTCACTAAGGATTTTGCTCACAAATTGCATTCAAGGTCCATGTAACTTCTCCCTTGCCAGCATTAGCCTCTGCCAATTTTTGTAAGCTCTGTAAAAATTATCCACGGATCACAAATTTCTCAGAGATTGCAATTTCCATCCTGAAGCATTACTGGTCTTAGGATGCTTTAGTATGTTCTTCTACTTGTGATCTTTAGCCTACCTTAACCTCACACTCACTGTCACCTGGTAAGTGTCTTCTTCAACTGAGAGAATATGGGCAGGACCATAGAGCTGAGTATCTGGTTTATTCCTGCAGAAGCAGAAGAGATTCAAAGCTTTGAGGGGAATTGCTGGTGAACTTTTTTCTCCTTTGTTCACTTTTTCCAATGAACAGCTACAAGAGCCTTAGAGGTTCTGCATTCCCCCTTTACCAGACTTCTTTAGGGGTATGTGATGGCTTTTGTAGGGTAGCTACAGAGTACAGCTCTTCTCCCACATCACCACTAGCCATCGGAGGCAGCCCAAATGCTGCCAGCAAGGATGGTAGTCCTTCTTCCCACCAGTTCAACAGCTTGCTTACTTTACTCTCTGACTCTCTACTGAGTGGGGAGAGAATAATGCATCAGCTTATAACTCATCAAATGTGACCAGTGGTTTTATGGCGCTTAACAGATGCGATAAATGTGAACTGATGTGAACTGAAAAGTAAGGAAATTGCCAGGCAGCAGGTTTTAAACAATCAGAAAACAATTGCTTTAACATGGTGCTTAATGCTGTTGTGACTCATAGCCACCACTTGTAGCAGCAAAAATGGGTAAGGGTGCTTTAAAAAGATTGGAAAGACTTGTGAAGGATGATTCCACCCTTGGCTAATAAATATGATTATCCAAACGCAACTTCTGACTCAGGAAACTGTTCAACTTTGCCAAAAAGTGCTACAATGTTCTAGGAGAAAAAACACTCTCCTGAGAGAAAAGTTCCCTAAGCATCAACCTTGGCCTCTGCTGATATTAAGTTGCTGAGCTAGCTGAACTTTGGCATAATGTTCTTATATTTTTCCTAAAAAATCTGCATTTGGCTAACATAGTGAGTAATCTGTGTCATACAGGGGCTAATCTATAAGGCCTTGTACAGTTCGGATGAATTTCCTACTCACAACAAATACTGTTGGATATTGCTGGATCCTATGCAATTAAATACATCTGTGGTTCTAATAATTGGGGAGCTACCCAGTACATAGGCTGGATCCATTCTTCTCTGACATGGCTCACCAAATAAAAATGGAAACTTATAAACAATGGGAATGTGTCCACACTGTGCTGGCAATGCTTCTGAGCCTGCAATACAGAAGGCTGGCTGCAGAGAGAGGGAGAGAAAACACTGGTGTGCTGCTGCACCTCCTGACGTAATCCACGATGGATCTGGCTATCCCTGCAGTCAAAACAGTCACGGAAAAAAAAAAACAATCTCGAACTGCTTTATCCAGTGATTGCGTAACCTACCCAGCCACACTGCAGCTGAGGTGAGAATCTTGCAGATGGTTTGGAAAAAGGACTCAAACCCCAGCTTCTCTAGGCAGGAGACTGCATTCACTCCTGCTCAGCCTTACAGGCTCAGAGCTCTCCTGAAACACAGTGGTTAAATTTGCCACTCCAAACAGTTCCACCCAAGAGACTGCCCTGAAGCTTTTTACAGGGAAAGGATTTAATTAGGATGTGATTTTTGTGGTACAATGCAATTTTCAATACAACAAGGCCACCAAAACGTGTGCTCTGTGATTCATGGTGCAGGTTTGCTTAGGCAACTTTTAAGACAATCTCTAGGTAAAGAAAGGGCAAAGGCACTAAAGAGGAGGAGAGACTTTGCTGAGCAGGTTTAAATGTCATAAATGCACAGTTACGGCTTAGTATTTGTATCTCAGTTGACAGATGCTGCAGCAGTCACATGACTAGAACATGACCTCATATTTCGGCTCTCTCCCCTCCTCCCCCAGTGATGAGGGCAGCGCTGGCACTTAAATAAGCAGAAGGCATTTCCAGAAGGCTAGTTTGGAAGTTACTTAAAGGAGAAGCCTGAATTTTGGCACAGAGATATACTTTGTACAGACTATTAACAGCTGCTCAACAGTGGCAGTGAAGCAAAACTCTTTACCTCCACCTGGGGAGTGCACCACAGTTGTTGTTAGGGTAAAAACGTTGAATCCCAAATCACATGGGCTTGGATCATCCCTTCCCAAGGAAAAATCTGCAGGAGGAGCAGTGGAGGGAAGAAATGCCTCCGTGACTCTTCACAGGTTTACCCTGCAGACAGCAGAGCTGCTGCAAGCTCTGATGTCCTCCAGGGACCTGCGAGAGATGCTGCAGCCACGAGGAGGCCATCTCTGCCCTGATGCTATCCCAGAAGCCACTCTGGATGCTCTAGCAGGGTGATTTCACAAGAGGATTGAACATCCAAGAAGAATATATTATTTTATGGAGATTTTCCAGGGGTACTGAGTGAACTCCTGCGCCCATCCACTCCTTTTTGCATACGTTTTCGATTATGCAGTTCCCAGAACAGTCCTGGGAGGAAGACACATTATGATACTCTCTCAACAGCTTGCCACCACTTCAGCAGGAAGGGGAACCCCACCTTTTCCAAATTTCCAAAGGTGTAATTGGCTCAGTGGGGATAATTTTCTATCATAGCACTGTTACACAGGAACCAAAGTTGAGACCTACTGAGAGGTAAAAGTCCTGAATTAAAATCCCAGCTTTGGCACTGACCCCCATTACAAGTTATACCAATGGGAAGTGTCCTAAAAGTGCAGAGGTTTTTGTGTATTTTAGAGTCTTCTCACTAATGAAGCTGCATTTTGCAGCTATTCATGGACTACAGACCTGAAACTTTTCCATACAGCTTCACAGTTTTCCAAAAGACAAAAAGTAAGAATTTTCTGTACAACTACTTGCCTCTAAGCCTTCTTTTCTTTAGCGTGGTGTTGGATTGAAATGTGGTAAGATTATTCTCATCTATCAAGAGCAGTGGTAATTCTTCGGAGCCGTAATAGCCCAATTAGCCACGCTAATGATGACAACACAACCAAACTGGCTGGGATTTCTCTGCTTTTGATACACAGGGGGTTTCAGTCACGTTTGGGTTTCAGCTCCATGAAGGTCTTTGCTTGAAAAGTTCTGGCTGCATATAGCAGTGATTGTTTTTATTATCCCGGCTGAAGCGAGAGCATTTGCAGAACGACCAACAGCTCAGTGCCCTGCTGCTCGTCCCCTGCTTTGTCGCTGACCTCTTACAAGACTTTGCTGAACATCTTCGTATAATTACTTAGTTTCTTAAAGGAAAGAGAATTAAGAACTGGAAATTTGGGGACAAGAAGAGGTCTGCGTGTGTGTGTTACACGTATGCTAGGTATCACTACTTGACCATAAGCAAGGGTCTTCTAGTCCTTTGGAGTGTGCTTGGGTGGATGAGCCTTCATCCCCAGCAAGCGCAGTGTCTGTCCTCCATGGCACTTGAGGCCAAGGGCAGGGCTGTTGCACCCGAGGCCCCGAGTTTTCCCTCAGGAAAACGAGCAGTGCCGGCGACAGCTCAGCGCTGCCGCCCGCGGCCGCCATGTTGGGAGCCGCGCACGGCGCCATCTTGTGGCCCCTGAGGGCTGGTGGCGGGAGTGTGGCGAGAGGGACGCGGCATCACCGGGCTCCGGAGCGGCGCCGGCTGAGGACGCCGTTGTCCTTCTTGTTATGGAGAGAAATAGAAGCATTTCAAAGTGTTGTAGGGCCGCCTGGTTCTCGGCACGGCGGGCGAGCAGCAGCAGTTTCAGTAGCTCACCTGTGATGGCTCCCTATGCTGGGTGGTGATAGGGATTTTCGGGTGTGTCAATGAGCCCCAGCTCCTTCCCAGCGTATCGGAAGGTGCCTTCCCGGTGGAAACCACACCAGCAGCAAAGAACTGCGGTTCACACTACAACACACAGGTTGCTGAACATCTGAAGAACCACGGTGATAAATATGCACCATTCCTGTTCACGGTGGGCCTGCACCCAACTCCTGAGAGCTGAAAATGCAGCTCTCAGCGTTTCACTGAGATTTAAAAACCTCAGGTGCCTTTCTTTCACCTCGCCTGGCCCATGATAAGGTGTCTTCTGGTAAAACGCTGACTTGGAAGCGAGTATTTGGGAAAAATAGCCTGTTGACCAGCTCCGTCATTCCTCAAATGCTGGTGGCAGCCGGCAGTGTCACCCCGGTGCTGGCGGAGCAAGCTGACTTGCCCCGGGTTGGAACGGGCTTCCCCCGCTGGCAGGCACCGGGCACCTCAGGAAACGCTGGACAGAAAGCTCGTGCACCTTCTGAGGCCTTACATAGCCTTTGGAGCTGGATTTGAACTGAATGAAATTATTGCCTGGAGCAGGATAAAGACCAAAGTGGGATCGGTCATGGTTTAGGTATTGACCTGTTTGTCACAACATCATCCTTCAGGGAGTCTCACTTTATCCGCCTTCTTGCTAAAGCCTTCCAAAAAGAGTTATTCAAGCCTGTTTACACTCTGCTGTTCTATGCCATTGAATGAAAAGTTTTCAGAGACAGTGTATATTCATTATGTTACAAACATTGATCAAAACCTCTAGGTTTCTTCAGGTTTGTGCCATACACTTAGGTGCCAGTAAACATTTGAACATCTAGCTGTTAGTGTTTATCTCTTTTTTTTCCTGCTTTAATTTTCTTAGCACTGGTAAATTAAGTAGATATCAAATTATTGTTGCTATTTAGTAAAATGCTGATAGGGTGAAAGCAACAAGCAATCTCTCACATATTCTATGGCATTCATTTGACATTTTAACCACTTAAAAGTAGTCAAAAGTCACTTCTAGGAGGTAAAGCAGTACAAGGTCTGCTTAGGTCCCACCTAAGTCATGAACATTCAGGAATGAAAAGAGATTATTTTCACAAGGTTGTAATAAGCCTACACGGCTTGAGTGTAGGCCATCCATGGTTTGTATCACTTACACATCTGACTCTCCCTGACCGATCTAGGAAAGGAATTTAATGTATTGGTGAGGGGCCTCAGGATATGCCCCCTTATAAATGTTGTGTGTCACTGTAACTGAAATTTTACTCTGGGGGTAAATTAAATGACAGTATCATTGAAAATTTGTCTAGGCATTTACAGTTTTTTCTTTTGACTTGAACTGGGACATAAATTAAGCGTCAGACTCAGCTTTTCTGCTTACAATCTGCCTAATCAAAGAAGGAGATCCTCCTGAACATTTCAATGCCCAAGTTGCTGGTAGGAGTCCCTGATAGATTCCTCTTTTAAATTTAGCATAGCCCAGAATAGTAACTCTTACATAACATATACAGAGCAAATATGGGACTTGCTATAATTTCAGTGAGAGACTGCAGATTTCCTCCTGAATGACTAAGGCAGACAGTGTTAGAGTCATGCCTCAAATACAAATCTTGAGCAGATAAGCTTATTCTTACAAAGCAAGGGATAATGTTTCTTGTAGGTATCAGAATAGAGCTGACAACCAAATGGACTGTGACAGATCCCAGCTCCTCTCATGTGTCTGTGTGTGGCATTGTGGCCTCTGATTACCTCGAAACTTGCAGATGCATTGGACTCCCTGTTCCCGGGGCTAAAGAGAGGCAGCAAAGTAAGAATTTGCACTCCATTGTCCACAGGCCACTGGGGCTACTCAGGAATGGGAATTCTTAGACAAATAAGATCTCTACTTATGCACAGCTAGCTGGGTGTCTGTGGAGCATATACTGTTCCACACAGCCCATATCTCAGATGGGAGGTCTTGAAGGAGCAAAGGCCAGGAACTAGACCTTTCTGGTATTGTATATTTGGTAGACCATCTAGCAAAAGAAATGCAATAGACCTTCAATCAATTTTCACCTCCTCCTGCCTTTTGTTTTCCATAGCTTAACACCTCCCCAACAGTGAAGTGCAGAGCAATTGCAGAGCCTCATATTGTGTGTGTGTGTGTGTGCGTGTGTGTGTGTGTGTGTGTGTGTGTGTGTGTGTCACAGCTGGAGCTTGATCCCTGCCATGTTCCAGGGGTGAATCTGTGAAATACGGCATCTTCTGGGTGCTCTCTGGCTTTTGAGGCTGACAGCCTTTGAGGACTGTACCTTACTGAGCTGGGTAGGAGTTAGCTGTTCCAGTAGGCAGGACACCAGGGTGCTGCAGCATCCCGGAGTTTCCCCAGCACTGTTACACAGGAGGATGCAGCAAGGACCTTCACTGTACTTAGTAAGATAGTAGTACTCACATGGACTCTTAAACAAGGTTTCATTTCACTGGTATCTACCGAAACAGAGTCCTAGAATTGCTGGCACCTTGCATATAAAGTACAGGCTGGACAGAATTTGTCCCTGTGTCATTTGACAAGATAACTTACGCAGAGGAATTTGCTTAGCCAAGAAACCTGAGGGAAACACACACATGTCAAATAAGCAATTACCCCCATACTCATGGGCTTATGGAGATCAGTCATACTGACCTGTAGTCCCTGGCATTTCCGGGATTGCTTTATAAATAAAAAACCTAACAGGAAAGACATTAAGTTATTATTAGATTAGCCTTGATTTTGCCTTGAGAATTTTTGATCTGATAAGAAGTATCCTCCCAGCTGATTTGGTAAGGTGCCCTTTTCTTGTCAGTATAAATGATGGTGCAGACAAGGCAGTGGAGTCTGAAAACCAGTTCATTACACAGAGGAAATGTATCAGTTTCATTAGAAGGATGATATTGCACCAATTTAACTGTGTCTTCCCTCTAAATCTTGCTTACCCTGGTGAAATTTCCCTCAGACTAGTGCAGAGTATGTACATACACACACTGCTGCACTGGTTGAACTAAAGAAGTGTGATGCAATATTGTTTAGCTAAATTATTACAACTCTTCTATGAATATTTAAGTGTGGCATTTATCTATCCCTCAGACTGATAGTGATGCACTTATCCTGCTTTCTTATGTCAGGAGCTAGTCTATGACTGTTTTCTATGCTGATACGAAAGGCTGAACATGTGTGGTGTTTTCCTTCCTGCTTGCTTCCTCACAGACTCTAGGTTTTCTGGACTCATAGAGGTAGAAGGCAGCAGTAACTGGAAGGGTAGCTTGAATGCCCCACATTGTCATTCATAGCCACCAGTATACTTTTTCTGCTCCCACGGAGTCCCAGGAGTCCCAGCAACCCAGAGCTTCTAGATTCCGTACCTTTATTCAGCATCAGGATTGCTGGTCAAAATACAATTTCCCTAAGGGGTAAAAAAAAATAATCAGAGGAGCTTGCCTTTGTGTATGCAAAGACTGGCAATAAACCTCATGGTAAGGTGGGAAAGAAGACTCAAAAAAATTAGAAGTGATAGATCTAGGGTGTTATGAATATCTGAAACTCTTACTATAATTCATGCAGGTATCTGCATGCTTTTAACAGTGAAGGATACTTGGATGTACTGAATTCCCTGTTGTTCATAGTCTCTGTGACAAGAAAGGATATCTCCCTAGAAGCCTGACTGCTTTTCAGAGGAGAGCTCTGGACTTTAAATAGGAATCCCTGGGTTACTTTCTTTGGTCAGTCCTTTGGAAGAAGTCAGACTAGAGCATCATAATTGATATCTAAGACTTAAACTCTTTGAAACTGAGATTTCGTTTCAATAACACAGGGGAACAGTGCTATTGACTTTAAAGGGAGTTTAATCTCATGTGTCCACGGAAGACTGCTGTACATCTCCTGGCAGGTAGGCTCCAGCAGAAACTCCAGCATGCCAGACTCTGGCAGCCTGGGTCTAATTTTAGAAAACTGTAGAAAGCTAATGATTTAGGATATAAATCATCAATAAACTGTATAATCTCAATTTAGAGGTTTAATTTAAAATAAAGAGAACTTGATTTAAAGAGTTAGATTAGAAGCAGGATTCAAAAGTAGTCATGTGGAAGACATTTTAAAAATACAAATACCTTTTACGAGACACAGTACAGAATTCAATAAATATTTAAATAAAATACTTATGTTGAGGGTTTTTCCAGAAAACCCTTGGAGAATTCTTGGTTTAGTCAGGTTCTTGCTGGTGCTGTAAATCTGCCTTTAAGAAGAGTTTCAGTTCTCTCACATGTCCTGGCAGGGGCCAGATAAACACCTTGGGGTACTCCTGCTGTGCTAAGGTCGCCTTTATGCAGAGATACATCACAATGCTCTACTTAGCAGCATCAGAACAGGACTTAAATGATGCATAAATCTTGAGCTATTCAGGAGTTATTTTCACCCTCTCTATATGAGAAGAAAAGCAAGTAGTTCCTTTAATCCTGTGTGGCTTCTGTATTAAAATAAGCCCTGATACTAATCCCTGGCTATCTGGATTTAAACTGACATATATCCTACAGCTTCAAATACCAGAACATCTGAGTTACCAATGTGCCCTTAAACCCAGAGCATTTATGTGCTTAATCACACCAAAGGACAGAAAAGTCATTATATTCCCAGTGTTTCCCTAATACAGCACTGGGTTCGTTCAAAAACCCAGGCAGTTTTCCTGACATTATTTCCTTTTGCTGCAGTGTTCTCAGTGTTCCCCATTGTGACTTGAAAAAACATGATGAGTGAGGTAAATGTCACAGACCAGCACATCAAGGTTGAGTTGGCATCTTGTGTAAATTCAACTACACAATTTACAAACTGGGGTTTGCACTGAAATTTCACAAAAGGCAGGTGGCTTCACCTATATGTGAGCAGATTTTCTCCCTGACAGAAACATCAGGATTCCTAGGCCCTCATCCTAACACAGTCGTCAAACTTGACCAAAAAGAAGTATTAGTAAATTATAAGGCATCCATATTTCTGGGTTTTATGAGTACATATGTGATGGTAAAGTAGTGGTAACTACAATGATCCTGTAGTGGTAACTTCAGCAATGTCACTTCCTAGATGTACAGTGCACATTATATAACATAAATAGGTCACCAACTTGTATCTCCTTGTGTCCCTCAAAGTGCAGAGGTACTTTCAGGTGCTGATGCTGCTCTACAGCGGTTCACTTTGTTCTTTACCTTGTCTTTGTGTCCATGCCTTCCTTTCCATCTTCTGTTTCTCACCCCCACCTGTTGATAGGCACAAAAGTGGTTAACAGTGAATGTCCTGCCACACTCGGTGCTGAAGGGCAGGGTCACTCTTGGGGTTGCCCACAATAAAGGAGTGTCACGTGTTAGAGGCACGTATATGCTTTATGCTTCTTGCTCTCCTCTGCCTGTATCACAGCAGGGTGTCATGTCAGCCAAACTCTGTCAGTCAGCAGGAACAGGGAAAAAAATCTCCTTCTTCTCTCACTAAAGTTCCTGCTTCATAAGCTCTCTGAGGCAAGGACTACCTGACAGTGATTTCTCAGGCATCTTTAGACACTAGAAAAGAGCAGCTACTGAACATCAGCAACCTCACAGATAGGGGCAGCCAGAGGCAGCCAGAGCTCACCTCACCTGGAAGGTATGAAACCTGTCCTCTAAGTAAATGTAAAAATCCTTGGCAGGAGGCTGCTAACAGTGAAGAATCACAGGAAATTAAGTCAAACCATAATGCTTTTCTGGAGATGGATATCAGCACTACATATGCTCTGATGCGAGAGAATCAGCAGATGAACAGCAAAGATTTCAACATACAAGAAAATACTGACATGACCTCTGCTGGCAGAGGAAAGTTCTCAACAGATTTTGATGCTCAGAGTAATGAAACTTCAGCTGCAAAGCACTCTCTGCCATGAGGCTTCTCACTAACGCATGCTAACCAAGAGGACAAAGCATCCGTTTCTGAAATCTCTCATCCTCTCCAGGTTACTGAAGATCCTTGGGCACAGGTTTTAAAAATTGATCTAGAGATACCACATCAAGCCAAAATCGCATCAATACCACTATCTTTCTTCCCATCTAAACTACAGCAACTAGTGTTAGCCACAGTGAAAAGTGTCTCTGAAGGCAAGGTACAGAAACACAATCTGTAATTTATGTATGGCCATTAATAAAGATGGAAGAGAGTTTCAGCTCCTTTTGGCACAATTTTCCAAAGATACTACAAGAAAGTATCCTCACCTCAATCAAAGAAAAATTGCAACAGCTTTTGAAATGCCAGGATCATCTCCTTCCTCTTGTGACAAAGCATGGGGTAGGGAGTCATTAGGACACTGACAGGAGAGCTGGGTTTTCCTGTCTTCATAAGTGACTTGATCCAAAAGAACCTATCAGGTTCTGGAAGAATGGATGTGAGGATCTTTAAGAAAAGCAAGCTGCCCAAGTTTGTTGCAGAACCGAGCACAGGCTGAACTTCTGAACTTTGGGGGGAAAATGCGCAGGCTTAAGAGACTTATGAATATTAACTTCTCTGCCCAGGGTCAGCTTAAAACAAATTTTAATGGTCATACAATGCATGATGAGGGGGGATACATAATAAAGGGGGAATATGTGGTAAGTGGCTGTACCTTCCTGGTACCTTGGCCAATGGGGAGAGGAAGAGAGCAACATGTGGTTAGGAATTTAGGATTAAAGGAAGCTGCATCCACCAAAAACTCGAGAGAGACCCCACGGGGATATGGCCTCATGGCCTCTCTCCCTTTATTCAAATAAAGTTATTTCTTGCAGGGCTCCTCTGTCTCCTTTATGGATACTGGCCTTTCACAGTGTGATTTTCCACACAACACCATCTCCCACATAGTTAATGTTTCTTTTCCAGAGACTAAACAATGCAGCTGCTAAAGCCTACTGTGATGCCTAAAAGGATCTGATTACTTTGAGCACTGCCTGGCTGAGGATCTCCTGGTCCNAGGGTCAGCTTAAAACAAATTTTAATGGTCATACAATGCATGATGAGGGGGGGATACATAATAAAGGGGGAATATGTGGTAAGTGGCTGTACCTTCCTGGTACCTTGGCCAATGGGGAGAGGAAGAGAGCAACATGTGGTTAGGAATTTAGGATTAAAGGAAGCTGCATCCACCAAAAACTCGAGAGAGACCCCACGGGGATATGGCCTCATGGCCTCTCTCCCTTTATTCAAATAAAGTTATTTCTTGCAGGGCTCCTCTGTCTCCTTTATGGATACTGGCCTTTCACAGTGTGATTTTCCACACAACACCATCTCCCACATAGTTAATGTTTCTTTTCCAGAGACTAAACAATGCAGCTGCTAAAGCCTACTGTGATGCCTAAAAGGATCTGATTACTTTGAGCACTGCCTGGCTGAGGATCTCCTGGTCCTTGACAGGGAGCACTGACGTAATCACATGAAAAGAGAGATGCACATTTCTTCCAAAGGTTCTTTTGACAATTTTCATTTGGTTTTTTTGCAATCCAAGGATTTTTTGGTTTTGGAATAATGGAAACCTTTAAAAGGATTAAAAACAAAGCATGTTTAGAGAAAATGCCATTCTTTTGAGAAAGGAGAGAGTTTTTGTAATAGATGTTAGTTCTCATTTAATTTTTACTTTAGTGGCTGGCAGCAATTGAGGCCCTCAAAGTAACCAGATTTCTTTCCTTGGTAAAATTGTATTAGGTAAATTTACACTTGAAAAC
>VZRR01000318.1:416699-563324 GCA_013398015.1 Oreocharis arfaki
CAGACAACAAAACCATGAAAATCAAGGACAGTCTGTTACTGTGCCAATTTCAAGAGTGTCCCTTGGGATATACTAGCTGATGCTATGTCCAGTGAATACCTATATGTAAGGCAGAAAGTGACTGATCTCTAAGACTATACTTCTAGTCCTCAGGAGTTTCTGTTTCAATACTCATGTAGTGAATGACTAAAAAGTAAGGAATGCTTCTCCATTGCCTCTTCAAAGATAAAGGCTTAAAAGTGAAAAGTTTTAAATTGTCTCTAACCAAAACTTTAGAAACTGCTTTATTTTAGAAAATGAGGCACCATGTTCGAAAGTCATTAAAAGATCTTGTAGCTGATACATCAGTGGAGCAAGCACTACACTCTTTGATACCTCAGGCGAACTTTGCCTGGACACCAACGAGCCAGCCACGGAACTTTAAGGGAGCAAAGATGAAGTTCTCCATGGACCTGCTGTTACTATGAGCTGGATGTGATGTTGCCACTCTCAAAACCCTCTGTAAGTAAGTGCCTAACCTGTCACAGGGGCTGCAAAATCTACAAAGTGTCAGAACTTCTGCTGTCTGTGCTGTTCTTTGCTGTCCTGGTTGCTCCTATGAGGCTGCTGGTGCCCCACTCTATTGAGGACTGCATCCACCACATTAAGTGCTATAAAATCAGTGATTTCCCCACCTGTGCTAAATATTCAAAAATCATGACTCAGTTTCTAGCATCATGATTGGCTTTAAAATAATGACATTTTTCTTTTTAAGGATATAAGAGCCTTAGAGCTTTTAAAATTGTCATCTGGCTTCTTGTTCTGGAGTTTTCATAACTGTTAGAGCTGGAAACCTGAAAAGAAAGTGTTTACTGTGTAATCACCTGACTGGTGGCTGTGACTTACAATAGAATCTTTAAGAACCAGAGGTACTGGTTTTGATTTGTATATCCAGTTTTCACAGTGGGGAAAATGAAAATTTAAGAAATTTGGCTTCTGTAGCCTAGTCCTGAAGAGGGACCTAAAGGGTTTTACACTGTTACTCGGTTTGTGCACTGCAGGCATGGGAGCAAAATTGTCTGGTTACCTTTGGGGTCACATTCTGGAGTCCTGCGAGGGCTGGAACAGTGCTTAGAGCTGGAGCCTCCCCAGGTCCGGGGTCATTTGTGTTGCCCCTCCTAAGGTGCTGTGAAGCAGAGACTACCCCGAGTTTACCAACTACCAGCTGGGCTCCTGATCTTCCCTGGATGCTGGAGCTGGGAGAAAAGCCAATGTGTCAGTCCTAAACCAGTTCTTCATAGCCCAGAGGGACCCTTGGAGCAGAAAGTACTCTCAGCAGGTTACTTACCCCTGTGTGATAGTGCCAAAACAGATTTCAAGGCAGGAAATGCCCAAATAAAATCTGCAGCGTTCTTAGATGAGATGGTTGAAATGTGCTAATTATTTTGCATTTTCTTTTTAATATATATTTTCTTATACAAGTTCCTTTTTGAAATTGAATTAGAAAATGTAGAAAGAAAAGGTCTCCTGAAAGCCAGGAAATTATGATAAGAGGGAAAACCCACTTCATTAAAAAACCCTTTATTTTAAATTTTGCACACAAGTGCTCAGATATCTTAGCCTATATACACATTTCACACACACATGCACAAAGTCTGTAGTTAAAGTGACTTTACCTTTTTTAAGAAAAATGTGGTGATCCAAAAAACATACTGTTATCTTACTGTATTTTGAGACAAATGAGCTATGAGTCGGGTTCTGTTTTAGAAATGAACATATATGGACACTGCATCTAAATGACCTCATAAAGGTTCATATAAGGAGGCCAGGTACTCTAAGAGTGAAGGCTCAGAGCCCTGCCTGTTGGTTTTGTTACACTGCAGTCTTCACCATTGGCCGCTGCTGTGAGGCAACTGCAGAAAAATATACCACACAAGGTTTGGGGTTGCTGTTCTAGAGCAACAGGAGGTGCTGAGTCATTTTGGTCTGGTTTAAGAGCAGTGATGCAGGGCAGCAGTGTCTAAAGCACAGGTTAGCCCTCAGACTTCTGAAGCAGCCTGTAAGTGTTCCTTCGGGGAAGGCGCTGCCCTGCCCTGCCCTGCCCTGTGGGGCCAGCACACATGTTCCCTGGATGGAGGCTTCCTTACTCCCCTCCGCCTCAGGGCTTGGTTTTGCCCTCACTCCAGAGCACTGTCTGGAGTCAAGGGAAACAGCACTCCGGAAAGGGTGAGCCAGAGTCCTAAAAATTATATTGTGAGACCACTCCAGGTAACAGGAGAATCTGTGCTGCTTAATTCCCAAGTCTGAGGTTCTGCTTTGCAGTCAGCAAGTTTTGAGGTGGAAAAAGAAGGAAGGATTTCTTACAGACTTTTTGTTGAGTGTGTAAATAAGGACATTTTTGGGTACATGAGTCTAGTCATTCTTTTCTCAGTTTTATCGGGGACCTTGAGATCCATGACACAAGGGGTCATCTCTTAAACTCAAGGACTGACAAAATGACACAACCAAGGTCACTACCATACATTAAGATGTGCACTGTAAGGTACGGTACAATACATTTATCATCAGTGTGACTTGCTGCTATTTACCATCCAAAAAATGCTGGAATTTAGACTTTTTGGTTCTTCCAGTGCTGGTAAATAAGCTCCATCTACTGGTTGTTGTGCATGACAAAGAGTTAGGACCGAAGACATCATTCATTTCTGTAACACTTGCACTAAGACAGTACTCAGTCATCCGTGGGATTGTTAAAAGTTGTCTTCTTTTAGATTCACTTCAATCAAGCACCTAAGCTTTTGCTTTTGGAATTCTGAGGGACAGCATAGAAAATGGATGCACAAATTTTCTGTCCAAACTAGGCCAGAATATTTTTCCAAGGCAAAGGAGATTAATGTGCCTGAGATGACTGAAAAATGGGTGCAGACATGCCTGGATCAAAGTCCTAGGACTAGCAGGCTTAATTCACTGCAATAATGACACAGAGGTTCTGGAGTGCTCCTGACTTGCCCTAGGAAGACGGTGGCTGGGAGCATGGCGGTTGGGTTCCTTCCAGAACTTCCACACTCAGTTTGCATTCATACCACTTTTAGCATTCCTGTTACAGTTGTCTACAACAGTACTACAACTGTAAAGAAATCATCTTCCCAGGCCATTAAAATTTCTGAAGTCTTGAAGGTATTTCCTCATTTTGTATCAAATGAAACCATGAACTTTCCAGAAAGCAAGGGTTTCTTTTTTTTTTTTAATAGCTTTCTTAGACTTTCCAACTTTGCATGCATCTGAGCTTGACCTAGACAATCAAAGTTTTAAGTCTAGTAACTAAGTCAGAGGGAAAACAGACCATTAGGATGCAGGTGCAGATGAACTAAATCCCCTGTTGCAATGTTGCCATACTGCAATATTAATGAGACAGGACAAGTATGTTCCAGGTGGATCTGGTAAGTCTAGGCATGGTAGCTAAAGTACTCACCTGGCTTACAAGAGAGCTTTGTGCAAGATTGCATGCTGAGTCCAGAAGGCCAGAGTCTCATGAGTCTCAGACCTCTTAGAAGACCACTCTTGTCAGCTAGCTGTAAGGCCAGATTCCTTCTGCCTTTCTCAATGCCATATTTACTCTCTGATTCACAACAGAAGTTGCTACAGAAGGAGAAGCTCCAATCCAATCATCTATTGCCTATGCATTAGGACACTCACCTAAGAGATGGAAGACACAACTTGTCCCTTCTCTAAATCAGATGTTTCCTCGTCTCTCAGGTGAGGTCTCTGTTACTGGATTATAGGTTTTCTCTCTTACTATTAGGTTTTCTGCTGAACTGTGAAGAGGCATCACTTGGCTTTTTCTTCTGAGACCTCATGCCTGAATAACTTGCATACAGAAGCATACCTTTGGTACAGAGATAGATATTTAATGCCTTGGGGGAGCGCCCGTTTTCTTCTGCTTCCTGTCAGCTACTTTCAGCTAAGTCATGAGACTTTTAATGTATTTTCAAGCATGTAGCATGTTAACCACAATTTCTGCCTTCATAAAATGTTTACATTTCATAGCTGAAAAGAGAAGCATGTAAGCTTCTCCCTGTTTAGATAGAGTCTGAATGAGTCAACGGCTCAAGACTGAGTTAATGAGTAATGTCACCAAGAGACAGGGTCCTTAAGAAATAGCTGTTGCCAATTTTAAGTCATGGTTTAACATGGGCGTCATGTCTGAAAATATTGTGTGATCATTTAAAACTTCTGGCTTCAGTTTTTGTGTCTTGTTACTGGCAAACACTCCTTCTTTAATCAAACACTTAGGGACGTTATTGCTCTTACACAAGAAATGCTTAGGCATCAATAACAGTACTCTCTGGACAGTTAAAAAGCACAATTTTCACCTGTGATTAAATGTGCTTTAATTTACATCTATGAGCATTTTTATTTGATGGCTCAGTTCTCATGGTTTCTCTTTACATCTAATGCCAGTGTGGAGATAATGAAAAACTAAGGGCAGCTGCACCACTGTTTTGTTGTTCCCCACCTATAAGTCTCTTATACCATCTTTCCCCTAAAACTTTGAATTACTCTTATCCCTCTGACCACTAACAAAGGGTACAGCCCTGCCAGTCCATAAAAAGTGAGCAACTAACCAGTAGTGCCTCTTCTTCCTTCCCACTGCTGTCGCAGTTGAGGCGGATGCGTGACACACACTAATTCTAACATAAAGTGCAGGTAAAAAGTGTTTATTCTAAGAGCCAGTGTCATATATATACACTTTTGTATGTTTATCATTTGTGTTAGTTGTCCATTGGTTGCTCAACTACTACAGTAGATTCACTGGCTATTTTAACTACACCATACTATTATTAGTTATCTACAACATAGACATCCTAAGAATCCAAACAAAACGCCAGCTGCAGCTTTGTTGCTGTTTACTCCCTCTATTGTTTTGAATTTCTTGCTTCTCTCGACTAGATTTCTCACAGGTAGAAATGGACTGTGCTGAGACCAATGTCAGACTCAGACTCAGACTCAGACAGGCTTTCTGACCTGCTGTTAATTCCCACACACTGCCACTTCTTAGAGAACAGGGCACTGAACTGCCTGCCAGTCTTCAGTGTATCAGCACCGAAAACCTGAGATGATGCTTGGCAAGTCTTCACTGGGGCTGAGGGTTGCACAGGGGAGCCAAAGCAGGGCCATTTGCCGTCCTGCTTCCTCAGTTTTCCTCACAAGGGGAAGAGAAAATGGAAGTTTCCACTGCTAAAGGGTGTAGCTATGGCCATTCCATCCCCATGTCAATTCTGAAGAAACAGACTCATAAATTGTGCTCTGTTCTGCTTCAGTGCACGCTCACTACTGGAAATCATCAGCTCAAAGGTTAATGTGAAGATGCTCCTTTCCCTGTTACCATTTTACCTTGTTGTTTGGGTTCCTATCACAGCCCAGCACTTACTCTGCTTTCTATAGGGAGATGCAGCCACAGCAGGTGGTTATGAACAGACAAATTGTGATGACTGTAGCTTGGCCCTAATTCTACTCTGCCTGGAGAGTACTTTGGAAGTGGCCAAGACCGGGTAATTTAGAACAGTCATCCTAATACAGTGAGATTGAATATGCAGGAAACTGGAAGACAGAAGAAAGCAAGCTCTTGAAATTGAAACAACAACAAACCCAAGATCCAAAGCTTTTCAGATTTCTTGGGTAAAAAACCCAGTTCCACCAACGAAGGAGACACATGCCTTTTAGTTTCTGTGGAAGGATTTCACTGCAGACATTCTGAATTCCTGCATCTCTCCATAAGCACCATACTCCTGTGCCTCATCTTTTTCACACATGTACTTTCTTTGTGAGATGAAGAACCTGCTCAGCTTCATGTTTTTCTCTCCTGCCTCTTCCCTCCCAAGAGGGAGGCTGCCACTTACTGTGTGTACTCCAAACCCCATCTCCTTCTCTCAGAACAAGGTACCTTTTCCTTCAATGGTCAAAAGACTTCCCTTGGTCAAAGTGTGCTCCTTTGAGTTCCTTGAACTCCTAACATCCTTGTTTTCAAAAGCCACTTCCTGCTCTTTGTTCCTTCTTTTTTTTCTGGGATTTTTCCATGACACATCTCCAGCTCTTACAGACCATTGGGTGCAAGGTCAGTCACACATTTCTTCTAAGACAGTTCTTCAGTCCTTTCTAAATGGAAGACTATTAATGGCAGTGACTCACTTAGACATTTTTCTCTTTTCAGGGAGTTATATGACACCAGCTGTGGTAGAAAATTGCTGATTCACTACAATATTAACCTTTCCACGGTACAGCAATTTTATAGCTTTATCTAGCATTCATAAATTTGAAATAAATAGGTTTTCCTACCTGTCATTCTTAGTTATTTAGGACAAGCTTTGGCCTCACATGAGTTTACAGAATTGTTTGATGCAGGCATAAATATAAACATGACTACTGACTAGAAATGTGGGGAAATTATACTGTATGTGGCAAAATGTGAAGCCTAGAACGTGTGAGAAAGGATATAATATACAGTGCTCCAGTGCTTTGCATTTGGCATCATTTGTACAGAACCAGAAGAAGGTTTCCACAACCATTTCACTTGGTGGCTGTTAGCAATGGTGTAAGTGACTCAACAGCAACGCTACAGAGTCCAGACTATATTATTTTTCTGTTGTATGTTCTGTGTCATGATGAATGCCTCACAGAAAGGAAAAATGATGTCTGCTGTAGGAAACAGGTTGCTTAAAGCCATTAAAAAAATTTCTTTCATTTAATTTCCCAGGTAAACGAAATGTGGCAATTTGTTTGCAAAAATGTAAATAGATAGGATTAAAAATTATTAGCTCAAGCTGTCCAATAACTCACCTGTAATAAAACTCATGTAAAGAGATGCCATTCCATGGGAAATGTCTTCTCTCTGGTTGACTGACAGCCTTTCATGACTCAGGAGACACTCAAACATCATGAGATTAAAATGAAACATTATCTTTCCAGTGGAGAAAACAGGCAAAAAGGAATTCACTTTTAGAAACCCTATAGCAAATCAATGAAAGAACAGAGATAGACTCCCAAGGTTTACCCAGCATCATGGAGGAAGGTCAGGTTCAGCTTCCCACTAAGGGGAGTGCTGTGGGTATCAGAAGTGCCAGGAAGTTAAAGTGCTGGGGCTCTGCTGGGCTCTTCTAATGCTTCAGGGAAGAAGCTGGGTATTCAAGGAACAGAAATATAACCTGTGGGGGAAAAGTGGAAACAACAGAGAACCTATTTTAGACTGATGCATTATTTGCGCTCTACAATTTTTTTTTTCAGCCCAGAATTCAGGTATAATGGGAGAATGATGGTTTCCAGATGGAAAGGTTTGTGTTTCAGCTTTGCCTGAGACCACTGGGTTGGGGTGTGGGACATGAAGGATTGTGTGAGAGCAGGGAGAGACTTCACCTTTTTCCCCACTGCACATGTGTATTTGGAGAGCTGGCCTTTGTTATGAGGGCAGTGCCTACACAGGTAGACCAACACTTTTCCTTTGATGAATTCTTAAAAGCCTGTCACTGAGTTTTGCTAGTTGCTTGGTTTTGGTTTATGTTTTCTTTATGGGCCAAGTTTAGCAAAGAAAGGTGTCTGCTTTTTCACTAGATCGTCTGTACTTACAGGCTTGTGCTGAGAGCATGGACAAGTATCTGGGAAGCATGGGCCAGTGAAGGATGGCTGATGCAAAGTGATTTTTGTTGCTGGTTGAATGTAAATGAAGACTTGCACTTACTGTGGTAAGAAGAGAATTTAGGGTCACTGTGGTTTCTTTCAGTTCTGTCTCTTACTCACTTTTTTTTATTTTGGTTACATGGTTCTTTCACTCAGGGGGAACACTGTTCCATTATTGTGATGTGCCCAGGCAAAATACAGAGCCACTTCAAGGCTGCTTTAATTGACAGAGAAGCTTCTGATTATTTTCTATTATCCCCAGGATATACAGAATACAGTATTACAGTACAACACAGACCACTCCTGAGAAACTGACAGGGCCCTCATCCCTTCATAAGCAGTGGATGGTTCCTAGATCAGGCAGGTATAGACCCCTTTCTTGTTGCTCTAGGAAAGCTTTTTACACAGGTATTTGCACTCCAGAGCTTGTGTGTTGCTAGTTCAGCCCAATGGAACTTTGTGGTTACTGAAAAGAAAACCTGTGGAATAGACTCATACCAGATACTCAGCCTCTCTATACGTCAGTGTTCCCAGCTCAACATGAAGCCAATACTACCTGCTTAGCTTTCTGCTGAGTGATAGATATGTGTCTGGCATTCACATTTGCACAGCTGCTGGAGGCCCCTGCATAAGTACATTAGGAATGTCATTACTGTTCATTTATTTACTTATTTGCATGATTTATCACTGAGGTATCTAGGCACTCCTGGCCCATCTATCAGAAGATTAGAAATGACACCCTGACACCCTGCTCAAGTCCAGTTCCCCTGCAACTGCAAATATATATATATATATATGAAATTTGTTATGAACTAATAGAGCTCTAGCTAGCTAAGTATTCACTATTCTTCCCTCTCCTTTTGTTTTGCAAAAGCTTCCATCCTCTTTATCTTGCTTTTAAATCTTCTCAGCAGGTATGCAGGTCCCAGTTCACCTGTATTTGAATGTGAGTGACCAGAATCACATGACTTAACTGGAGTTGCAGGTAGCATCTCAGCTATGGCCTACTGAATATTCACGCTTCTGCTGTGGCATTGCATACTGGGAGTGCCTAGGATCACATTTCACAGAATTACAGAATTGTTAGGGTTGGAAGGGACCTCTGGAGATCATCTAGTCCAATGACCCTGCCAAGGCAGGGTCACCTAGAGCAGGTTACGCAGGAACACATCCAGGTGGATTCTGAATGTCTGCAGAGAGGGAGACTCCGCAGTCTCCCTGGCCAGTCTGTTCCAGTCGTCTGACACCCTCAAGGTAAAGAAATTCTTCCTCGTGTTGAGATGGAACTTCCTGTGTTTTAGTTTATGGCCACTGCTCCTCATCCTGTTGCTGGGTACCACCAAAAAGAGTCTCGCACCATCCTTTTGGCACCTGCCTTTGAGATATTTATATGCACTAAAAAGATCCCTTCTTAGTCTTCTCTTCTCTAGACTAAACAGGCCCAGCTTCCAGTCTCTCCTCATAAGAGACATGCCCCAGACACCTCATCATCTTCGTGGTCCTCTGCTGGACCCTATCCGGGAGCTCCATGTCTGTCATACCCTGAGGAGTCCACATCTGGACACAGTATCCTTTTTCTGACAGCTGCAACCACAGCAGCCCATAGCCCGGATCCCTCCTTCTCAGTCACCTCCAAACTGATGAATCCCCAGTCTCTAGCATAAACTATGATTCTTCATCCCTAAAATGGACAGACTTGGGACTCATCCCAGTTCTATGACCTCAGCCTCCGCAGGCCAGCATTGCTCCCTGCGCGTTTCGCGCCTCCTCGCGTACGGGCGGCGGCTCCCGGCAGCGCGCCGTGCCCCGGTTCCGCCGGCGGGGCCGGGCTGCGTGCTCGGGGCCGCGGCCGAGGGGCCGGGCGGAGGCGCCGGGNGGGCCGCACGTAGCGGGGCCGCCACCGCGCCGCGCCGGTCACGTCGGCGGGGCTGGGCCGGCGGCGCCTCGGGGGCGATTAAATCGGGCTCTGTGTGCCGCCGACCGTCCCCTCTTTGGCTCCGGCCGCCGGCACCTTCCGCCTTCCGCGGCTGCACGTGTGAGGTGTCCCCGTCCTGCCCCCCAGCCCGGGGCTTGGCCGCTCCGTCCGATGACACCCCCCTGCCCCCCTCTCCCGCCACCGGGAGCGCTAAAACTGATCTTCACGTTTCTCCGGGAAAGCAGAGTCCTGGCTTGAGAGTCTCTCCTTACTGTTCCCAAAATTCTTATGAAACGAACAGATTTTTCACATCAGAGCAGCTGTTTTTTCACCCAGAAGGCCCCGTATTCCATTCAGCTCAAGGAGGCATTTTGAGCAGAATAAGGAAGTTTCCAGTGTGTCCTAATATATAAAATCGGTTCTAAAATGTATTTTGTATCAGACACATTTAGTAAGTCGCTGTTACATGGACTTTATACACAGATAAACAGTTTCCCCATATACCAAGTATGCTGTCAAAAAAAGTAGCATCTGGAAAATACAAAAAAATTAAATTTGACTTGAAATGCTGAAAAGTATTTAGAAATGATTGCCACTTACTTTTCCTGCTTTGTTACCTATATCTCATACCCTACCTTTGTTCCTATATCCCATAGGAAATGCTTCACCTCATAGGCATTCTAGGGATGTTGGCTGTTTCAGTTCTCATCTTATGATGATGCATGATTTATGTATGCTGAACTGCATGTTGCTTCCTCTTTTCTTATAGCATCATCATGCCTCTCACCCTAAATCTTCTGCTTAATTCTTTCCTGTCCTCATGGCACTGCTGCTTCTTTTAATTTCTTCTTTATAGTAGCAGTTTTCATCCACTTTTCCTGTTCCTACGCACACTTCCACTACGCATGCCAGCACCTGCCATTTAGCTCATTTCATCACCCAGGAAAATGAATTAACAATGGAAGAGTAACACGCTGGTTTCCTGTCCTGAAAGGAATCCTTAATAATGTGTGTAGGACCTGACTCCCGCGTCTGCTTCAGCTGCCATCAGTCTGTATGTATAATTAACAGTGTTCCCTAAAAGAAAAATTTAAAAACTGTGCTCTGTTGAGGGAAGATAATCAACCTTATTCATCCTCAAAGGTGACATCCCTTAGAGTAAGGAAGTAGGACAAGAGACAATTCCACAAAGGCCACTGGCTCAGTGAAGCAGGCTCTGATTGTAAGAAGACAGAAAGTCGCTTTAAATCATGCCAGAGGCCAGACCGGATCCTTTCTGCCCCCAGATCTGAAGAAAATAGGAAGGCCTGTACCTAACCCTGGTCCTGTTCCTGCTGTGTATTGTAGAATCTAAGTTTAGACTTTAATAGATGAATGTTTTGCAAATAGTCATCTCAGAGCTCAGTCTGAATGGCTGGACAATATTTTGTGTTTGGGAAAGAATTATAAAACTGTCACAGTTCATCAGTACTTTAGGGTATGTTAACAAGTAACTCCAGGAAGACCTGCTTGGAGAGACTAAATTGGTTGGTTTCTGGTTTTCTGCAGTGGCAATCGTATTGCATTCTAACTTTCATTTCCAAACAGTTGACATCCTTCTCTGATTTCCCAAGATGCTGACAGAAATACATTGGCTTAAGGCTGGTCAGGCCCTCTCCAGCCTTCACCCTGCAAAGAGAAAGGAAGTAGACTCCAAACATCTCACCATACAAGAAATTCATCTAATAGCTAAGGTGTTTGATAACAGGCAGGTGTTTGCCCAGGAACAGCTTTGGCTTTCTGTTACAGCAAAATGTTTAAGCTTTTGTCTTTACTGTGTCCTCAGAATTTTTTGGTCTTGAAAATAGCTAAGAATTCTTGCTACTGCTTGCTGCTTGGTGCAAGATGCCTGTCCTTTATTCCACTGCGAATTGTCTTTCAGCTGTAACTTAGAAGTCATAAGAGTGGTATCTGTTTTTAATTGTAGATAATAGTGTGGTTGTTGTGCACACTGAGAAGCACATGCAGGTATGAATCTTTCCATGGCATAGCTCTGATCACAGTTTCTGTGTCAGAACACAATTTTTTCAGTGAGAGTACAAAACAAACCCTCATCGGTGGAATTATCTCATGAGAAGTCTGTGTGACAATACATGCATAAAAGGGAGTAAGATGGAGATAAGACCACAGGCCATAGCTAAAATTTGCAGCATATCTTTTCACTCTTTAACTAAAGGTAAAACTTCCTCACTGCCCTCCATGGTCCTGTAGATCAGCTGGAGTTACTTCTTACATCTGTTAAGAAGTTCTTCAGGATTTCAGATCCTGAAGGACCTAGATCTTCAACACAATCAGTAACCTTTAAGGCCTTATATTGAAATTGAGGTTATCCTCTCAATAAAGTAAATAATTCGTTTGGGCTTGATTTGTTTTATTTTTTCAAAAGACAATGTGTGTGTGGAGATCAGAGTCTGTCCAGGAAACCATGCCTATAATTCCCTTTTTTAAGAGAGCTGCAGATTATGAAATATTTATCTTTATCCTCAGTAGAGGGGATTTTGTAAACAGTGAACAGTTGGATAGACCAGAAATTCATGGAGGTGTTGGAAAGAGAAAAAGATTGTAGAGAGAATCAAAGCCACAAAGACTCCCACAAGGGGAGTGAGAGAGACAATTTATGGTGAAAGGGGATGATATTATTGAACAGTGGATGTCTAGGTGTCCCATTGCAATAGAAAATTAGTGGACTGAAACTGCAGTATGGCAGTAACTTTCTTCTTCCTGAAGTGAAAAATGCCAACCTAGCTGCAAAGCAACAGCATCGAGCCAGTAATGCAGATGTAAAGTCTGTTTCTTCTGCATCAAACTCTAAATCAAACATAACATTCCTAATTCACATTCTGGTGGCTGTAAAAGTTCTTTATTAGCGTGTGTGTGTGAGCTGATAACCCAGACTTGGATGAGTGATAAAGTTTAATGGAAAAGAACCAGTCAAGAACATTTGCAGGATTTATGGCTGGTTCTGTTTACCAAATTGAGTTTAGAAGTGGGGAATGAGGTTTTGATATACGTTTCTTCTTTTTGCTTGCTCATTTTGAGGCAAAGTCTGAGCTTGCATAATCTAAATAGCTTACAGTCATGCCAAGCTGAGGCTCATAGAGAACTTTTAAAAATGAGCACTATGATTTATTACTGGAGAGAGACATGAATATTCTCTTTCTAAATAGTTTCTAGGCTCACAGTGGGGATTTGGTCTAATTCAGGCAGAATTACAAAGATGGGACTAGAACTGACTTCCTCAGTTTTGTTCTCAGATATTGTGTGCAGCCATGCTTTGTAATCTCTTTTTTACCCTTCAGTTGGCTCTAATCAGTATAAAAATAATGGAGAGTGTCTCGGTGAGCTGCTTCATCTCTCTGAATAACGATGCCATGCTCTGGTGATCCCAGCAGTACGTTAAGGCTTTACCTAAGAACTTCAATCTTCCTTTAAACAGATCTTTCCCAGTATTTTCTTCCCATATCTATTCTTTGCTCCCCTGATCTTTTGTTAATTTTTTCCCCCTTACTTAGCAATCTGACAGAAATCTCTTTAACATAACTGATATAACCGGTCAGGGTTGCTTCAAAGGAGCACAGCACAAGATCATGCCATTACTTTTAAAAAGTAATGGTTCCCTTTCTCCTTGGTGGTGGCTTCCTGTAAGAGTAATAGCTGGAAAAGAAAACAGAGAATCATGGTGAGAGAAATGCACCATGTCAGATGTTCCTGGCAGTAGCTGTTGTACTCTAGAATAATCTTTCATGGTAAAGTCAGATCGGTCTTGCTTGGGGTGTTTAAGATGGTATTGCACATAGCATCAGGGAAGACAGTTTGTTAGCTGCCAAGAAACTGATAAAATGTTGTCGTAGATATTCACTTCATCCGTTCCTTTACCATACTCAATTAGTTGTTTGTGGGTTTTTTTGTAAAAAACCAGTTTATTATCAGTGAAATATTTTACAGGGCTTATAGGCCATCTGAAGGACAGAATGAGTTCTCCAGAAGTGAAGTACCAGAAAAAAACACATACAGCTCTTATCACATGGCTAATCCTTCTCATAAGATGTCGTTCGTCCTTACATCTGCACATTGTGCATTACGATCAGAAATTTCAGTGAAGGACAATATTGGAGAGGAAGAACTAATAGCAAGTAAATAATTCCAGAGATTTTTAAATTATGTATAACAGAGTCAATACAATAACAAACAGCTGATACTTCTCGATGAAAAAGAACACCAGTTCCTTTTCTGTGTAGATAAGGAATGTGATGATGAAGCAGTGCAAATAACAGAGCAATCTGCTTTTGGGACACATAAATGTCCTGTGATGTTTCAATAGGCTGCGAGGCAAAAAGAGCAAAAACAGATGATGCATGTAGGAGAATTTAATCAGGTGGGGAAAACCAGTGCATTCTTTCTGCCTTCCCCAGCACTGCTCATACAGTGGTGGACAGTTGACCTCCCATCTGATTGACATTCAGCCATGAATATTTCAAGGACAAGCACTTGTCAGTGGCACTTGTCATGATCCTCTGAAAACCATTTGACCTGCATGGGAGAATGTCAATGAATTGCAGGTAATGGCATTACTCAGGGAAACCATTCAGCTGGTTGGTTGATGATGAATATTAAATGTCTCTGAATATTCTGGCACTGAACTCTGCCTTTCTTGTGCATGAAGTTCTTCTCCAGTACCAGAGACAGAAACAGCAACATTCTGTATGTTTTTATATCAGCTGCAATTTTTTTCTTTAAATCCCAGAGGATGAGTTAAATCATAGAATCATAGGATCATAGAATCATTTAGGTTGGCAAAAACCTCTAAGATTATTGAGTCCAACCATTAACCCAGCACTGCCAAGTTCACCACTAAACCATGTCCCCGAGTGTCTCATCTACATATCTTTTAAACAAATATGGTGGTGGGGAGTCAACCACTTCTCTGGGCAGCCCACTGAAATCCTTGACAACACTTTTGGTGAAGATTTTTTTCCTAATATCCAATCTAAACCCCTCCTGGCACATCTCAAAGCCGTTTTCTCTTGTCTTATTGCTTGTAAGTTGGGAGACTGACCTCCACCTCACTACAATCTCCTTTCAGGTAATTGTAGAATTTGCACAGTTTCTAAGAAATTGTACGCAAATTCACTTGAAATCATTGCTACTTGTCATTTTTCACTCCTCTGGAGACTGGTATTTGGTTCCATAGCCCACTCCTGCAGAAGAGACTTGGGACGTACATTCAGCACACTGTTCTAAAACTGAAACACTGCTCCATTTAACTTCTGTTACTGTAAGAACAGCACCATGCTGTGTGTTGGGTAGCTGGTGGCTGCTAAATTCTAGCATGAAAGTTAGTAATTTGAGAGCACTGGTGTCTCTGAAGAATTACTCTGATTCACATGAGAATTGACCTAGACTAGTGTCAAGTTTTTTCTTTGTGGCTGTTATCACTGGTAGACTACAAGCATTCACAGATATCACAGAAATTCCATACTACTACATTTTTCAAACTATTCGTGGATTTGTTTTCCTGTTTTCACACTGAGTCATCCATGCAGGTGTATTGCATGACCTCAAAAGATTTCCTGGAACTGATGTCAACTGGATAATCCAGTACTAAGTAAAGTTATTAGCTGTTGAGTGACTTATGGTGTAAGTTATATTTCTACTTTCTAAAGTACCTCTAAATCTGTGTCATAGAAAGAAAGAGAGGCTGTGGACATTCTCATACGGCTCTTCATCAGACGTGCCATAGCAGATTTCTTACTATCACCTGCTCCCCTTTGCTTTCAGTTGGGTAATTGTTAACAAACTGCCACTTGCTTGAGACAACCAGAGCTTGTTTTGCAGTCAGTGGCTTGGGTCTGCAGTCAGCAGTCTGAATAACTGAAGACTCATTTCAGAGCTAGCTGAGTTTCCCCACAGCTGTACCGCCATCTGGCCTGTTTCTGTTACATCATGCTCCATGTCTCATTATTCTTTTCCTATGAGCTGTCTTTGTGTCTATTAACCATCACAACTGCTTGTTTTCCCTTGCCTGGGATTTGGTCCTCTAATCTCCTCTTCAGTTTCTTCAGAATTTATTCAGTCACAGAGTATTTTCGAGCTGACTGAATGAGTATTCCCTTGCCCCAGAAAAAAATGTGACCTCTGTACTGTAGGTTCCAACCTCTGCCATGCCTTGCTTATATATCCCTCTAAACATAGAGTGGGCTATACACTCCAGGCAGGCAATTACACCAAGGAATTCTGGAAAGTTAAGTGGCTGTATGTAAGTGCTCCAGGGGAGTGTGGAGAGAATGGCCTATGGGCCTCTCCTCCTTGCAGAGGGTGTGACTGTATATTCATGGTACCACAGAGCAAGCTAGCTGAAGAGGAAATTACAGAAGCTTCTTGTTGGAGGACACTAATGAGACAGCAGGCATCTGTGAAGAGCGGTGGTTTGGGGCAAGGAAGGGAAAAATGGATTTGCTTCCTTTAGTCAGATCTCAGAGCTGAAGCTTGTGGTGAGTAACAGGAAGCTGCCTCCAGTTCTGCTGGGCTCGAGGGAAAAGGGAGTCTCTGCTTGCCAGGAGGAAGCCATGCTGAGGGCTGAGAGACGAGCTTCTCCTGGTTTCTCTGCCACTTTGTCTTTCATCCATTCTGTAACTGATCAGTTACAGAAGTTAGGATAACTTAACTGAAGACCCAGATGCCTGACATCAAGGTGAGAAAAAAGCAGAGGGGACCCAGTAAAGCAAACTGAGAATGAGATTGAAGTTTTTTGCATTTTTCTTGATATTTTAGCATCTCTAAGGTGAACGAAGTAGAGCTTGTCAATGTTAGCTAGTTTATTGGCTGTTGTTTTCACAAACTTATTTATCAATTTAAGAGGCTCGTGTCCCTTCCCTTGCTTGAAATGTCTTCCCTTGTCATCTGTGCCAAATGCCAGACAAGCAATGTGGGACTGAGCTCTAAGTGATGGTACAAACATCTGTCAGGATGACTGTGGCATGCTTGCCTTTCTTTTCTCAAAGCAAAGGTCACTTGTGCTTATAAGTAGAAAAAAAAAGCTAAAGAAAACTAGACTGTTTTCTGTCTCATCTCATTTTTTGAAGCTTACCTCACTTCTGAGTCCTGTTATATCACACGGACTCTTCTGCTTTGCATCCCCTTCTGTCTTCTGGGCCCTGTATCATGATGACTAAATCTTTAAAGTCTTTCTTGTTGTTTTCAGGACTGGAGGTTTCTAGTTAGACCTGCATATAAAGTTTTAAAGGAAGGACTGTTGGGTACTGTCATCATCATGTGCAAGCTTGCGTAATTCTGTGCCCTTTCAAAATGATGTCTGTTGAAGTAAGCTGGTGGATGTTGTCTGAAGATCTCTTTATTTAGCAGGTGCAGGAAACCTGGGCAAAAACTTCCATAAGAAAAGATGAGAGGAGAAGGAGATAGAAAAATGGGAAGAAGCTTGAATCTTAGACTATAATAACAGGCCTGCAGCAAACCCTGAAGTGTTGTCACCATTAGATAGGCATTCACCGTCTGTCTTTGTTTGAGAGTTTCACAATGTGTTTCTAAGGTGTTGATTCCTTCATGCCATTTCCCTCCTCCCTGTGAACTGAACAGCTAAGCACAAAGGTACTTTTGAAATATCTGGTTATTCTGCCCCATCTTAGATTCTCCATTTCTTAGGAACAGTTTTAATCAAGACAACTGAGAACATCAAAAGAAGAAAAGATGATCTGTGCTTCTTTTGTAGCATATGAAGTGAAACAGACGTTAGGAACTGAACAAAAAGGAATAACTATGAGAACTGTTCTTCAAAGGAACTGTGACAGGAAAATATCTGACAGGCAGGCAGTTTTCTTTTGTAATAGACATTGGGCAAAAAGAAATCCTGGAAGAGCATGAGTCTACACTGCTAAGTACACAGAAGTGATAGAAAGAACTGACGAGGGTGCTCAAACTACTCAAAGCCTTTTGTTTTCCACAGGGAAAACTATAAAAGCTTGGGCTTTGACAGATGTACTCATTGTTGGATAACTTCATGGATCTCCAAAAGAAATTAAACATTAAAAAGAAGAACAAAATTAGTGTCAAAGCTATTTCAAAAGAGCAGATAAAAGTACTCAGTAGCACCACCACAATGTGCATAGAATAGAAATGTGAATATAACCAGCAATCAGACTCACCACAAAGAAACTTAGGAACTATAGCATTCAACAGTAGCTCAATGGAATTAAGAAGTTGCGGATCAGTATCCTGACCTTCAAGATAACCATCTGAAAATGCTAAGTGGAGGAATACACTTTTTTATGTTTCTTCATAGACAGTTTTATGCTCTCCTCATAGGATTCACATTTGCTGGAGCTGTGGGTTTCAAGCTGCGATGTTCTTCAGAAAACCGAAATGTAGAATTTGGATTTATTTGAATCTTTCATCTGATTTGGAGTGGAGATACCAATGTAGATGTCCACATCTCTCCAAGTGAACACTGTGTTAGATGTTAGGATTGTCAAAGTGGAAAGCAGCTTTTATGGTTCTATTTTGTGCAAAGTAGACAAAACACATTATAGGCCCATGTCCACAGGAATTAGAGTTTTGATGCCCTGTCAAGCAAGGGGGCATGAGGACCTGAGGGTGTAATGGTATAAGGCCTTGAACAGTCTGAGTCAGGTGATCACTTTGATGGGATAACTTTCTTTAGGACATAGGTGAAAAACTGAAGTCATTCATGAAGTGAATTATTCTCAGCAGTCTGAATATATTTTTCAGTTTTAATTTTTATTTCTTCTGAACTTTTAACCTTCCTTCTTCAGGGCAGAACTCATCATACTTTCATCATACTTTAATAATCTGCCTCATCTACTTGAGCTTTCCAAGGAGTGTTTTGGCTTTGTCTGTGAATATGTTTGCACTATTGGCATATTTCCTGATCTAATTTAAAACAGGCTAAGATGATTCTGAAAAGTAATTTCTGAAGGAAGGAGATGTTAGCAAAATGCAGAAGCATTTTACAACTGAGCTGGGGATGATACTTCCTTCTGTGTCTTGCCCAGCCTTCCTTTTCCCATCCTTGCTTACTCATGGGCGGCCTATTGACATGACTTCTCCATTTCCTCCTCAAACACCTTTTACATTTAGGGTTTTGGTTTTTTTTTGTTTCTGAATCCCACCACATCCTCCATATTATTCTGTAAACTTCATGCTTCGAAGATGTTCTAAGTCTTTCAGATTGTTTGGCAGCAAAAGCTCTTTAATCAGCTTTGACATATGTTCATTTAGACATATTTTTCTGTATATTATCCTAATGGGATACCTACAGGTAAATCCAGTGACCTATTCACATTGCTTTTCCCCTTTTTGGAAAATATCAGACTATACAGATAAAGACTGAAAGGCTCTGACACTGTTTATAGCAATGAGCTTATTTGAGCTAATAGAGAATCCATCGTCCATTCTTAAGAGCTGGCACAGGTTCTTTTCTCTTTTATAGGTATTATCTTTTGAGCATCGTTTCTCTTTCAATTTCCTTCAGAAATTGGGTGTGAAACAGCTATAACTCTGCTTCAAAATCTCTTCCTTCTATTTTCTTCTTCTGTTTCCTCTTAAAGCTGCTAGCAGAGAACCTGATGGTCATACGTAGTAACTGTTATGTATCATTGTGCTGGTATGTATTGACTTGAAACCTTTAACCTCATCTCTACTTTCTGAAAGCTCAAGCATGATGCTAACACATCACATGTCTATGATCTAAACAGGTATTTATCACCAAAAGGGTGCTAAAATCAAGAGCTCTTATGGGTGCAGAAAATTTATTCTCATTCCCAGTTAGTTGATTTCTGGAGAATACCATGGTTTACACAAAAGAAAGTATGTATTTTTGATGGCTGCAATACTCTTGATACAAAACATTTTTATAATATTTTCAAAATAGTCTTTAGGTTTTCTGATTTTCACAAAAACATAAATGTACTTTCTTCTTCCTCTTTCTCCGTGGCAGGTGATTGAAAAAAATAATGAGATTTTAAAATCTGACTCATGAAACACTGAGTTTCTGGGTATGTTTTACTCCTTCCATGAGAGAAAAGGCATATACACAGAAAAATAAAGCCCTCTTTTAACCTACTGTATTCTTCACTCCTACAAATTGTTTTCTCAGTGCAGTATGTGAACTTGCACCACCAAATCCAATTTCATACCTCTCTCCTTCCCATCACACACCAGCAACCCACAGCCTCCCACACCCTGAGCCAGAAGTGCAGCTCCCAGCACAGCCTAAGTTCGTCCACAAGCACTGCAAGTGAAGCAGCCAGTCAGCATGAGGCCACTGGCACACACAGAACCAAGCTGTTATTAACTGGTGGGCTGAAGGTAACTCCCTTTGTAGAGTGATGGCTAATGTTCAGATCAGCTCAATGCTTCCCCACACAAGGAGCTGGAAATAGTTTTTTCCACCTGAAAGTGGCTCTGAGCCCATGATCACAAGGACTGTTCGGCCCCTCTGGGCACCAACACCAGTTCCGGACCATTCTCACTGTGAAGTTTTGCTAGAATTGACCAGAATTTCCCTGGCTGTGACTTGTGCTCCTTGCCTTTCAGCCTTTTCCACTGTGTCTCTGAGAAGGATCTGGCTTGGTCTTTTCTACCACCACCCACTTGGTAGTTAATACAGCAGGTAGATACCTGCACAGACTTTTCTTCTGTAGGCTGAACAAACACAGGTCTCTAATTCATGTGATGCAGTTCTCGAGTCATCTTAGGATACCTCCATTGACCTCCTTCAGTTTGACAGTGTCTTTTTGTGCACTGGGGAGCTCAGACTGGGTACAGTACTCTGGATGTCATCTCAAAGGTCCTGAGCAGAGAGAATAAGCACTTCCCTTGACCTGCTGTCTACACTTCCACTAGTGCAGCCTAGTACACCATTGCCCCTCCTCCCCCACTAAGGCATATTGCTGACTCATGTTCAGCTTATCTGCAAACACAAGCTGCAACACGAGTTTGTGGCCATGCAGCGCAGGGCTGCAGCAGATGTTCACTGCTCTCTCACCACGACTGTTTATTTCTGGGTTTCCTTTTCATGATCTAGATGAGACACTGCTCCTTTAGCTTCCCCACTGGTGGTGGGGGAAGGGGGGGGGTAAATTGTGTCCAAGAGTAAGGTAGTGATGCTGTTGCTTGTTTCTGGATACTGATAATATATTATGTGACCGTCTAGTCAATATAGGCTATAATTACGCATAAAGTTCACACACACAGAGCACCAGAACTTTTCAATGTAGCACACTTTTGCAGCAAGCTCAGTGATGGTGGAAAGTCTCTCATAGGCTGCTCCTGTCCAGTTACATATCCATATCTACTCCAAAGATGCCTTGCTATTTAACTGGAGACACAGATCATGACAGTGTTCAGCATCAGTGTGTGCTCCACCTCCCATCACAACTGTTTATTACTGTATTGGTGATGGACACTTCCATGAAGTTTGTTATGTCTTTGTCCATACAGCCTCCTCACTTCATGCTGCTACATCTGGCTGTGCTAACCCATTTGTCATTCCTGGATTCACTCCAGAATGATTTGCCAAGCCTTACAGACTGATGCATTTTCTTTGCTGTTATTATGTTGCCACAGTAGTTTATCTGGCAGCAGGAATGACAACTGCAGCGGGTCACTTTAGGGTCATACGGCACTCTTCCTCTTCATTATACAAGGCTGTCATTGCTTGTAAGTATTGTCTTTTAAACTGGGTGTAAAGGAGGTTTGACTGTGTTGGGTGGCCAGCACCATTCCCTAACTTATGGTGTGTAGGTTATGTTACAACCTTCCCCTCTGCACTATCCCACAATTGCATGATATTGCCATTTAAAGAGATGGCTGCTTGGGGCAGCAGCAGAGAAGCTGAGGAATGGGGCCATGTGCTTACCAGGTAGAGACATCTCAGTTAACATTAGAAGAACATCTGTTTGTTGCGAGGCCTCAATGATAAAGATGAGTTGTGCTAGTAGGAATTATAAGGAGTAAGTATGAAGATCTAGAGCCGTCTGGAAAGGCTGGGTGGATAATCTTGTGTTGCTTGTTAAATTTTTCAGTAAATTAACATCCCCAGAAGGGAGATGTTCTCTAGGACTTGTCTAACTTGCCAGGAGAATGAGGCAAGTAAAGGGAGCTGCGAGACATGATGTTAGTAGGGTTACAGTCTGCCAAGGGGATGCGTGCCCTGGGATGGTGCAGTGCTGGCTTCCTCTCCATGCAATACACACAAATGCAGACTGAGGACAGAGACTGCCTTTCACATCAAGAGTGTCTATGTTCAGTTAATATTTCATTGCTCTTTTGCTCCTCTCTGAGTCATCTATTGTTCTTTGTTTCTGGGGCTTCTCCATGGGGGAGTTGAGTCTTGGTGATTTTAATTTGCTTTGTTTTTTGGGAGCAAGTGCCATTTAAAGCTATTTGTTAGCTTGCTTTCTTTATTCAGTCCAAGTATTGGACTTGTTCCTTCTTTTGTATCTTTGTCCTACATGGATTTTCATGCCTTCTTTCTTTGCCTTGCTTCTCTAAATGCCAAGCATCATCTCCCAAATTGCTCTTTATATGTGTGTCCTGAATTATCAATTTCCACTCAGTGGACTGAGAAGTACTGTTGTGCTTCCATTGCTCTTATTGGAATTCTGCTTTGTTTTAAAAAAAAAAAATTAGCTAGGATAAATAAGTAATGTGCTACGTTTACAGAAGTAGAGCTGTGCCAGGAACAGTTTGGCTTTCAACTGAATCATCTGACCTTGGTTTATATGGTAATGTTCTGGGAGAAGGGACATATGTGTACCAAGACAGACATATTAGTGTTCAGTAAAGTTAGGCATAAAGAGGAAAGCAGCACCCCAAAAGCTTATAGAAATTTCAGATGTGTATATAAAATATATATTAGAAAAAAAAGAAGAAATGGAGAATGTTCACAGTATTTCATATCCAAATATAAATGGATGTTGTAGTCTTGATATCTTGATAAATGAGATTTTTTTTTCTCTTTAAAGTAATAACTATATTTTTTTGGAGAAGGATTGCTGGTAACTGAGAAACACATCTCAAATGTTAATGTCATACTGAGACAGTTCTGAGCACATAGTATGAGCTGGAGCAGGCTGAGTAACTAGGCTGACATTTAATGTGAGTAGTATTAGTGTGGGGGTACTTCTAAGTACAGCTGTCATCGTGAGCCTGTTCCCAGAGTAGGAAGATAATAAGAGCAGGTATCCAAATAAATCCTGGTGTCAGCTCAGTGATGGTGTCTCAGGCTTGAGCACGGGTCCAGTTTCTAATAGCATGTGTGGTACCGCTCTGCTCTTGGAATGCTGGAGATGGCTTCTCAAGTAGCCACATTGTATATGCTATGTTTTCTAAACATTAATTTTAGTGAATTATTTCATCTGAACACAAATATCCTGAATATTAAAAAAAAAAAAAAAAGAGAGATTTGCCAGCTTCTTGTGCCTATAACGAATGCAGTAAGCTTTGGTTCTAGAGAGAAAAGTAGAAAGTAACTCAAATGGGAAACATCCCCCAACCAACATTTACACAGGAAGAAATGACATTTTGTCAGTTGTCATTCTCTGAAAGGATCCTACATTCCAACAGAGCTGCAGGCAGTTGTGAAACTCATGTAGGTGTAAGCAATGGGAGAGATAATTTCTGCAGCGTTGGCCCACAGCCAACAGAAGAAAGGATGTGTTCATCTCTCAGGATTGGCCTTTACTTGGCTCAGACTCTTTCAATGATCCAGAATCTAAACAAAACTTTGGGCTTAGCACATGGAGCAATACACTTGAAAGCAAAAATTTCATTAATGCTTCGGTGATAGATACACTGACTGCAGTGAAACCAGCAGAAAATGTAGCTCAGGTTTTGCAAATAATTTTATGGTTTTTTCAGAGGTAATTTCTAATATTACCTTGGATAACTGCAGAATTTAGTATCAAATGTCAGGAAAAACAAACTGGTGAGGCTTTTGAGCTGGCTGTTGACACATGTTGGGTTTCTTTGCTTTCTCAGAGGAGTCAGACACAACATGCACAGCCTTCTACTCTCATCTTTCAACTCTCTTTCAAGCTTAGAGCTTGACAGCATTGTTCCATTACCTGCCATGGGAGAAGCCACACTGCACCTTTTCACCAAAGTGAGTGGGGTTGGTCCCAGGCTTCAAATTAGCTTTTCTGAACTGTAGTTAGAATTTTAATGAGTACAGAGTGCAGTGTGAAATTAAGGAAGCTCCAAATATAGGCGTAATGAAAAAATTCTGTCATTCCATAAACTACTGATATAAGAAGTTACCTGGATTTGGGTATGTCATTATTTTTCGGGTAAAAGAACACTGCTTTATCTATAGTTGTGAAGTATTCTAGGTGAAATTCTCAGATGATGAAAAACAGCAGAATGTCATGGAAGAAAATGATGTTTGCTAAACTAGTCTAGACGATAATCTGATCCCTGGAGGGTTTTAATATCTTCATAAATTACTAAAACACCAATATCATTCAACCAAACCATCACTCAGAAAATTAATTTTCCCTAATGGGTCACAGTACTATATGTATTTCCTGTTCTGTCCTTCATGACATACAAACATCTTAAAATAATCATATATGTAGATATGTAAGTAGGTTTGTATGTGGTAATTAGATTTTACAGGTAAATAATTTTGCACTGTTTGTACAAAATTGAAGAGCTGTTTTCTTGGTGCACAAAGAAAGAAAACCATGGTAAATCAGCTCATGAAAGTGAAGAATCCCAGTGCTGGCAAAGGAACAGATCCCGAGTTCATTAGATAAGCTGTAGAAAAAACAAAAGAATGTGTTTCATGGTAAAATTAGATTACTTTCTCTCAATACACATTAAGTAGTATTGTCTTTGTTGTCTAGTATGTACAGCCAGGGTGTACATGCATACATTTGTGCTTATCTTCAGGAAATTCAAATGTATATTCTGAGTGGTCATCAAAATTCACTAAAAGGAACAGTGAAGCAGAGTTGGTTAGGATAATTTTCAAAAGTTCATGGGGATTGATCAAAAACTACATGGAAGGAGGCATCTTAGCCTTTAAAGAGTTTGGGAATGTTGGTTATCGCAATTTCCTGGCCTTTATATTTTAGGAGGGTTATGTACATTTCAGTTTTACTGAAATATGTACTGTTTTCTTGCATGTGAGTTTTGCCTGACCAAAAGAAGAAGAGCTTGGCATTTGTCTGGAATTTCTAAATGTTTGGCATCCTGGAAGTCTTGTTGATGTTGCCAGTATACATAGATGGACTGTCCAGTGCACACAGTGTGATCCCAACGTGGGAATGATTGTGCATGTAGTTATTGTACCTACCCAGCATTTTCCTAAGCACACAGTCCTTTCTGGTATTAATGCCTCTGTACATCAGGAACTTTATGTCTGCTTTTAAAAAGCAATGTATGTAGAAGAATTGTGATGCTTGTTTCCTTTCTAAGAGGAATTTTATTTTACCTACTGCTGCAGTTGGAAGGAGAGAATATGAGCAGAGAAGGATGGTTGCCCAGGTAAGGTGTAAGACTAAAGATTAGGCTTGGGTATGTCATTTGTTTTAGCCAGTGACTCAATTCCCCATACGTAAAGAGGAGATAACTCCTCTTACCATACCATTAATTAATGTTATTGATTAATTTGTTAACCACAAACTAACCCAACTGCATAAAAATCTATAGCAACAGTGTGTGTCCTGCAGAGCAGGTAATCATTTATTTCCTATGAGGTGTTTAAGGAAGACTACCTGGCTACTTAGCAGTCTAAGAGCTGCAGTCTAAGGAAATATTTTGCCAGCCCTACCCCATTTTTCCAAATAACAGCATTTTGATCCAGTGTATTGGAAGGTTGTCTAAAGAGGCAACCTGAGAAGGTTGCCTGAGAGGTCTGAAACAGCTGGTGCCTACATACAACACCATTTGCTGACTTGCCTATTTAATAAACATTATGTAGGAATTTTTGAGTGCCTTACTATAAAAAATTCAACTCCTGGAATTCCTTTGGAATTCTTTGCACCTCCTCACAATCCCTTATTACTGACATCCTACCCTAAATTTGGCCTTCAGCATAGATGCTCATATGAGATGCACTAGGCTTCACAGAGAAATTATCTTCAGATATTGAAATACGTAGTGAAGAGACACTTCCTACTCAGGCAGGAACATCTCTAACTCTCTAAACATATGCAGTCATCCCAGCTGTTACGTACCCTAAGCTGTTACTTACACTATTTCCATAGAGTGCCCTTGCAACTATGGAAAATTCGTATAAAAAAGGAAATGAAAGTAGAAATTGTCAATAACTGCAGCACAAATTAAGGCAACAGTATACAGTCCTGCTATGTGTTAGCTTCAGCTCTGCTGGCAAAGTGACAGCAACTTTGGAGAGAGAAAAGGAAAGCAAAACAGAGCAATAGAGACCATAATTTGAAAATGGAAGTAGCAGCCTCCTCTTCTTTGGGTGCAAGAAAAAATGACATTAGCTTCTTCTCTGGTTTGAATATGAAGATATATTTTAAAACAGTAAATCAAGGACAAGAGCATGTTTGAAATTGAAAGGTCTTGGGTACATGGAGAATGAGTGATTTTGTAAGTACCTATTTACTGGAGGAGGTTTACTGTAATGTCTGCCAAACAATATCCTATGCCTCCCACTTGCCAACTAAGTCATTCAGCAAAACCAAATTGATTTCCTGACTGCGCTACAAGATTTGATCCCTGGACAGAGATGAAAATCCTTTTTGCAGTTCTTGAAGATTTATGGGGAAAGAAATTCATGAGGATGTCTTGAGACTTGCTGAACAAATACATAATTAGAAACCATTTAAGGCCTTATGATATCTGCATTCTCCATAAGGAATTCAGGGAAGCTAACTAATAAAAGCAAAGAGACTGCCACAGCTCCATTTCAGTGTCTTCTTAGAAAATACACACATGTACCCTCTATCCCTTCTTGCTCTTTTACTGATTATTCAATAACTAGAACCTATGTTTAACTATGTAGTTGTACCATTGGCAGCAAAAGCAATTAAAAACTAATATATTCAGCTAGAACTAATGACAGAATTCTGGAGAACTGTGTATCATTCTGTCTTCAGTGTGCTTTGGGATTTGAAAAATCTGTAAACTGACAAAACACTTGATAAATGATTCAACAGGAAGTGGTCTCAGTAACTCCATTAGTCTTTCTTATCTTCACTGTATCTGTCATCCAGCTCTCCACACATCAAATATACTCGCTTTGCACCAGTGTATATGATAGATGAACAGGGCAAAAAGCAACTGAGGTCCTGTGCTTATTTATATGTTATAATCTGTAATTGATAGATCCTTTTCTGAAAGGTGCTTTATATAGACTAATAACAGTAGAAGAACTTTGTCTTCCTATGCCTGAATAACAAAGAAGAAAGTCTTTTGTAAGATCATTAAAGGCCTCACATTACTTTACTACGGGGGCATCTTTTACTGTATCACAAAGTTACTGTGAACTTGTGACCAGTCTCTGCAAGGAATTCCAGTTTATAGCTGGGAAACTGAAATGCTGGCATGTCTACAGCAGGGAATAGAGAACAGTGCAGAGATTCCTGGGCTAATTTTATCTATGAGATTCAGTGCAACACCTTGATGAGAAACTATTCAGGAACACTGAAGTGGGATGGCCATTTTCATGTTGCTTTATCTGATACAACAAACCTGCCTCCCAGAAAAAGCCAATTTGCTTGTGCACAAGGACATTCTGGGGCCACACAAATTCTGGCAGAAAGCTTCACCACAACATATATATTCACCACAACATGTTTATAAGGGAGAAAAGAGTGACTGAGTAGGACAGTCTGTGACGGAGGTGGTAAACTCTGTCCCCCTCAAGAAGCCTGGATTCTGCCCCAAGGGTCAAGACAGAAATGTGACAGAATGTGACCTTGCCAAGAGCAAGCATCAGTTTGTTGTGGCAACATACCAGACATGAAGTCAGCCAAGGGCAGAATCTCTGTGGTGGCTGTGTCCTGGCCCTTGAACTGGGACAGCTGGTTTCATATTTTCTGTATGCAAAACTTGTGAAGAAGAGTCTCTTGCCTGCTGCCTACCCTGTCCTTGCACATCAGTTAGCCATGATAATAACTTGCTTTACTTTCTTTCTCTTCTGCTCCTCTTCCTTGAACTCAGTAACAAATAATTTGATTGAGTTATTTACCCAAATCTTTTCTCAGATATGAAATCTATGTCTTATACCCACTTCTGTCAATTGCAGCAAGTACTGTAAAACTGGAAATGAGGAGTTTGACTTTCATTTCACATGCTGAAATGTCAGTCTGGTTCTAGTCAGTTAAAAGGATAGGACTGGCTTTTAGCTAATGACTAGACATAGCCAAAAATTTGTGTTCTGACTATACTGGAGGCAGTAAGAAACATAAGGTAGATTTCCGTGAAAGAATTCCTTGTTTGAGCTACAGAAGGATATTGATTATGTTAAATTTTAAAGGTGTGATACCCTGTTCTTATTTCCTCGTGGCCCCTAGCCAGCTCCATGGGGAGTACTGTACAATTACACAGTGATTTTTGACAAATTCTCTCTTCAAAAGCCTACGGAAGAGATTTTTGGAAGATTTACCTACAGGCCCATATTCAGTGATCAATTTTTTAATTCATATCTAGGCAAGGAACATGATGAACATAAATGAGAGTTAAGCTCCTAGCCACTTTCCTATAGGCTCCAGTATGCCTTATGAGTATGTGCCTACATTATTCTCAGTCACTCCTTTCCTTAACCTACATCTTTGTCAGCACATAGATATCCCCATTCTGTTCCAGAACATCACTGAAGATGCTTTAGCATTATTACAAAAATAAGAAAAAATGTTCTTAAAAAAGGCAGCTCTCTTTGCCCTTCTTTTTCAGCTTTTTGATTATTTTTTCCCCACTACACCAATTATACATGGAGGATTTCAGCTATTATACACACAGTAGCCTAATTATGGAAAATGAACTGATTTCCTCAAGAAAACTGCGACTGAGTGACATCATTTGACTTCATGCTATCTCACTAACATATCTGGCATCATGCAAGGGCATTAATCTATCCAAATAACGTTATGCACAATAAGAAATCACTTTTGACTGTGTTCTATTATATCTGCTTAGATTAACACAATGACTTGGGCTTACCTTCAAAAAAATTATCACAGAGAGATTTCAGAGCTGAGTTTATTAGCCTGAAAGGAGGTGCTCAGGAGAGTTTAATATTCTGCTGTGTGTTCCCTCCCTTGTGCTGGGCAGGCACCTTGCATTGCATCAGGGCTGTCTGTGCCCCGGGACAGAAGCATTGTCCTCTGCTGTGCCACCCTCTGCAGTTACACATGGTGTTTATCACCAGCAGACCAGCAAGTGCTGGGAGTGTGTACATTCTTTGTGGCTGAAGTATTGTGATTTCTGAGGTTTCCATACTGAAAAGGAAAGATATCAAATACAGCCCAAATAAAAAGTATTTTGTCTAGTGAGAATATGACTAGACCCTTTTCATACAGCTGTAGTCATTCAGCAGAGGATATTTCCAGCTGAGGAAAGGTAAAGAGTCATCTACCATATGGTATGTCAGGTTAAAGTAAGCACAATCTTATCAACCTTCCAGCGTTGTTACGATCAGAGCAAAATTCACCTATATATCCTCATATACATTCCTTACTGTCTTTTATTTAAATAAGCCTTTTCTCAGTCTTCATTCTCTTTGCCTTGTGTTTTTAACAAGAAAACCACCTTAGGGCCCTTCACTGCTTTAGTGTTTCTGTGGGAGGCAGTGATTCGACTTTATTTTTTTTTAATTACTTAAGAGTAAGACCTGTAAATAAGCTGCTTTCAAATCTGTGTTCTTCTCTCACTGAAATCATAAGAATGTCACCCAGACAACTGAGTGGCAAAGCTGGTCCTTTATTTTCTGCTGAATCTGACAACATTTCCTGTATATAACCTGTATAGAAATATGATTTATAATACCATGAGCAACTGCGAATACTTCTTTTCGTTGCTGGTAACTCCTGGGTTTTCATCAATGGGAGAGATTATATCCATCTGCATCCAATATTAATTCAAATTCACAGTCACAAATGTTAGGCTGCTGAAAGTTTCAGAATAGAGAGTTTGCACAAAAGCTTTATTTTTAACACTCATTCAATGCTAACTTATGGGGAGGGGAAGAATGAATCTCTTGCATTTTAGTTACTGTACACAGGAGGTAACACTAAATAGTCTTAAATAAATCTCGAAATCATAAAATTAAGGAGCAAAATAGGTTAGCCTTTCCCTGATAGGTTCTTTCTGAGCCATTGTGGCTACCCATGCTATACTTCCAAAGTTATTCCCATGATGATGAGAGCTAGATTATTTTTATAAAGTGGCAATTTCTGTGTAGCTGCCTACCTTCTGGGACCTGCAGCTCAAAAAGCTGTTGAAAATAATTGCTGATGAAATCATGAGAAGTAGCAATACAGCAAAGGACATAAAAATCCAAGATCCTCCCTAACTGCTTCATGCCCGTCTGAGCTGTGATCAGTTCTTGTCCTTCACCGGGCTGACAAACACCCCTTTTGAGTTGCCTGGCCGTGCCCTGTGCCCTTATTTTACAACAGTAGGCATGCTCATCACCAAGTGTATGTTTCATGTGAAACCACAGGAAATGGTGGTTTCAGCTATTTTCAGCCTAAAAGTGGGCAGTATTTTATAGCTGGTTTCAAGAGAACCACAGCAGGTAAAAACCCTTTTTAACCTTCAGGGCTGTACCTAAAATTTCATAAGCCACATGAAGAGCCCCAAATTCATGAATAATAAAAATAATAATTCCCATATTTTTGGCAGCTAATTTGTGATTTATTAGTACCCAAGTTGGGAATTACTGACCTTGGCAAAACAAATAGTTTGTTAACTCAGTCAAGGCTACATTTCACATCTTTTATTTGGCATTCTCCCATAGGCTGCAGCAAATCAAGGGGCAAATTTGGAAGCAAAAGGAAGGCACTGACTCACTAGTTAACTGAAACTCGTTTCAAACTTTGCAACTTCGTTCTGGGGCCCTCTAGCCAGAAATTTCTCTAAACTCAAAACTGGAGGGGGCTTTAGAAGGCTTTAGTAGGGTTTGTTGCCAGAAGTTTGCACAGACTCTTCTCAGTGAATTGGTGACTTCAGAGCTCGGACGGACGTTTGGAGCCCAACGTGAGCTCCCACCTCTACACAGGCTTAACAAACCTAACCAAAACCTTCCTGGTTTTTTTTGTTTTTTTTTTTTTAATTCTGCAGTGGAAGGCTAAGGGAAGGGGACGAGGGCCAGGGCAGCGCAGCAGAAAGGAAGATCGTTCCGGGAGATCGCCCGCAGTGCTCAGTGCCAGCGCGGCGAGCCCCGGCTGAGGGCGGCCGGTGCGCCAGCCGCAGCCTTGGCTCCCGCCGTGCCAGCAAAGCGCCGCCACAGGAGCCGGGAAGGCGGGACAGCACACTGGCCCCGCCGAACCAGCACCTCCCCTGCCCTGCCAGCGAGCCCCGGGTGCTCCGGCACTGCCCCAGGACAGGCGCGGCGGGAGCCCCGCCCCGGCAGAGCGGAGCAGGGCAGGGCAGGGCCGGCTGTGACTCTCAGGGGCTGGCTGAGAGCATCGGGAGTGACCGTCGGAGGGAAAGCGCCGGCTGGCTCTGGGAGCGAGGCACAAAGAAACTTTGGAGACCTTCACTACTATGCAAGGGTGAGCGATTCCAACTGTTCTGTAAGAGGAAGGAGGATGCTGTGGGTGGATTTTTGTGTTCTGAAGAGTGTAATGTTAATTTCACTTATTTTCACAAATGCAATCCCAGAAGTGTTGCTCAGATAGAAAACCTGTACTAATTTGCTAAGAATGATTTGCAAGTTGCTGTTATGAGGAGTGAGGTGAAATAGGATGAGAAAAAATTGTTTCTGCCAAGCTGTAGCAATGTCCCAGGTGCTCAGCAGTGCCTGGGTGCTCAGGTGTGCTCCTTGTCATCCAGAGCATGGCAGGAGCAGGTGAGGAAAGAGGGTGTCAGTAAAGGCAGGTGGTAGGACTCCTGCCCCACTGGTTTTGTGGAGCAATTTGTCTGTGGCAGAGTTTGGTGCAGTTCTGCTAGTTGAATAAAGAGTTGCTGTTGGTCTCGATTGAATGCTTTTGCTCAAGTCCATTTGGGACTGGCTTAAAGGCCAGTACAACACTTGTTAGTAGTCAGAAGTAGCCAGCTTGTAGGTTTAATGTATGTACTCTGGGTTTGGGGGGAGTGGGGAGAAGAGGCTTTTGGGTCTTCTGAGACCACTTTTTAGATTAACATAAACTGCTGCTGGAGAAAAATATTTTAGGTCCTGCCTGATGCCTTCAGGTATTTGAACTTCTTTGTAGATTTTACAGAATGAGGTAGGTTCCCATTTGCATTACAGTTCTGAGGATGACTCTCCAAAGTACAATATTAAGGTGTAAAAAGTGTGGCTTAGTGTATGCAAGTGGCTTCCTCTCGGTGGTGGGAACTGAGGCCTGACTGGGTAAGTGTTTGAACCTGGGATGCCACTGATTATAGCCTGGTCTGGACTCAGGCTCCTTCACAGAGCCTCACACCTTAAATCCTAGTGCTCTCTGTCATCTTCCATTTTCTTTCCCAAGATCCATTTAACCTAAATTACAGCAAGGTTTTTGAATTATCCTTTTGTCTGTGCTTGGTTGTATAAGGGCTGCCTTTGACATGTGTTGCATGTTTAAAAGCAAGATACTACCTTTCTGCAGAAATGCACCATGTCAGCGTAAACAGCCGTGTTCTTGGCTTTTCTCTAAAAAATAAGGTCTCTGTAGTGCTGTGGTTAGGGTAATTAACTTTGCACTTCTGGGCTTCCCTACTTGTTTGAAGCATGCTTAGCACTTCATGGACAGAAATCCTTTCAGGTGGCTTGAAATACCCAACTTTGGATGTGTGTTATTGAAATGGCGATTTGGCTTCTTAAAAGCCATGGTATCCTGAGATATGTTGTTACTTTACTGCTGCACAGAGAATTTTAAAATCCCGCCTTGATGCTTTTGTCCAAGGACCTTACCATGCAGATGGATCAGACCGTAGCACTGAGGCTAACTTTCACTGAAACCAGTGAAAATCATTCTGTTAACCTCAGTGGTAGCTAGCTTACCCCTTCTGGCTTGTAAAAGCACTCTGAGAGGATTACCACTGTAGAGGCCAATGGCATATTGTAGCTGTAAAATTCTCATTTCAGACACAAAATTTTTCGGGTCTGCACACTGGGAACCACCTTAGATAAAAGTGGTTTGGTGTATCCCATGGTGCTGTTCTGTTGCAGCAAAGGTGGAGATTGTTGTGGCAAAGGAGTATTTGTTTATTTGGAGGATTTTTTTAGTACCTCAGTGAGGGAAGCAAGGAAATAGGTCCTTGTTTGTTTTCTTATGCAGCCTTGAAATCCCACTAAAGACATTCAATTTTCATCATCTCCCCCCTGCATTCTTATTTCTTTTTTGCATTCTGCCCTTGAAAGTTTCACTGCTGTCTGAAGCTCCTGATATCCACATAGGTCAACCTTACTGGAGAAAAAACAGGAGTGTGTGGCTTTTTTCACCATCTTAGTGAAATTAATGAAATGGGACTTCATTGAAATTGGTCACCAGAATGAATAAAGATGTGAATGCTTTAGGGAATGAGATAGAGAAAAAGTACGAGGTGCATCTCTGAGATGATGAGGGTGATTCTGGTTGAAGGAACAAAATTCACTGGACTCCAGCTTCTCTGACTGGTGAACCTGTCTGTGGGCTTTGCCACCTGCAGGGCAAGAGCAGATGAAGCTCACAGGTGTTAAGTGTGATGGTGTGCAGCCAGACTGAGGGCCTTATCAGGAGCTTCATAGACATTAATCAGGATCTTGTTACTTAAATAATTTGAAGTAGTGCCACGCTCACAGCTGTTCCTCCATCCCTAGTTTGGTAAGCACTTCGCCAGTGCTCCCGAGGGCAGCCTGTGTCTGTCCCCAGTGCACTGCTGCTCTGCATGGCTCCAACACAAGCACCACTGCCCCTGGTGCCCAGAGCTCTGGGTGCTTCTTCCTACATGTCAGCTGGTGGCTCTGCCTTCAACATTGGTGTAAGTGGAGGTAAATGGCTTATACAACTTGGAATATTTCCAACCAGGAAATAATATTTTTGTCTTCTGAGTGTAATCACCCAAAATGTGGTGTCTCCCCAGGGCCTGGAGACCACCATCAGTCAGTTGGTGCTTTGGCTGGAAGTATCGGTATTAAAAGGATGGGTCTAAAGCTTTGGAGGTGTTTGAAGTGGCGGAAATTAGTGGAAAGGTTTGCATCTTTCTAGAGGCCAATCTGTTCACTGGCAAGAAGGAAGATACTGGGCTGTATTTCGGGGCTGACATTATGGCTTTGAAGAAGAGTAGAGAAAGCTCTGGTCTGGTATAGTTTTCTCTCCCCAGTTGTTTAGGTAGTCAAGCCTGTGCTCAGAAGGAAAAATGGGCAGTAGGGCTGGCACAGTCTAGCTAGCTCCTAGTGACTTAAAATCAACCAAACAAAAAAGCCTCAGAGAACCTTTATCTTTGAGGGGAAGTGCTACATAAATTGTGAGTTTTTAGCTAATCATTTTTGCTCTGCTGGTATTTGATCTTGCAGAATCTGTGTGATTGTATCTCACCATGACCTTGCTGCGGGTGAGCTTGGAAGCAAAGTGAGTTGGCTTCTATAAAATTGTTGGTGTGTTTAAAGATGAGCAGTATTTATGAGCCATTTTTGTTGAACTAAATCCATATGTGGAGCACTGTTCCTTATGTTACAGCATCTGTAAAAGGGAAATATCTCCCTCCCCTTCAAAACTTGCAGCAGGCCAACTTGTAAGTTTTGACTTGCACCCAAGATTTTTTTGATGGATGGTGGTATTTAAACATCAAGCTTCTTAGATACATACAGTAAAATGTGGCAGAGAACAGGTGTAACAGCAATGCTCTCTGTGAATCATCCCTAGTCTGAGACTGCCCTCTCTTGGAGGCCATCAGTTGCTTTTACATCCTCCTTTTTTTTCTTTTTCTTTCTTTTTAATTTTTTTTTCTTTCTTTTCCTACCAAGTAGGGGCTTGGTTCTCCTTCTGGAGAAATCACTAGAAAGTTTTGAAATAATTCAAAATACTTTCTGCTGTATTTACCCCGGGGTAGACAACCGTCTTCTAGGTGGTGGGGGTTTTTATTTAATTTTTTCTTTTCCTTTAGAAACAAGGGAAATTGATGGAAGATTGGAAATAAATCAGCCTTTCAAAACATTTGTTTGGAATCTAGCAAGGGTAGAGTTCCAAGGAGACAAAGGGATGTAGATGACCACACCTTGCTGAATTTTGGGAGGGATTTCAATGTCATAGGATGTCAATGCCATAGGAAATCTTGCTCTGTGTTAATATGCAGCGTCCTAAATCTTCTAGCTGATCATGTATGATGTTTTTGAACTGAATTCTGCTTAAATGTTTCAAGTAACAACCTTTCAGTAATATGACCAGGGTAACAAGAAGGTATAAGGACTAAAAGTTTTCTTTAGCTAAAATAACGCTGAAATATTTGTTTAAATTTAGCTAGATTGACAAGTTAGGCTAGACCTGTTTATCCACCCTCATTCTGGTGCCTAAACCAGAAAACATTATTTTATTCATCTGTCAAGGTTTTAAAAAAAAAATTTCCCAGGTGATTTAACATGACACAAACTTGGTATGGTTGAGAACACTCTATCCTGCTGTTAAAGCCTCACTTGACGGATTTTGGTGAGTAGCTTATTTGTTTCAGGGAGAAAACAAATTTGAATGTTTCTGCTGGCCTAGGAGCATATCCATTTTTCTTTACTACAATACTCCCCTGAAGCCTGATTTTTGCCCAGTTCCATGGGGTATCCTGAGGCCAGGGGAGAGATTCTTGATGTTCTGATCCATGTTCCCAACCAAACCAAATCAACATGTCCTTGACATTGAGAGTAGACCAACAGGCAGAAGACAGTCAGGCTTGCAGAAGGGAGGCAGTCCAGACAGTGCTGAAGGCAGCTCCAGGAGGCCACAATGGCTCCAACTGTTTTCACTTCAGTTGTTTTCAGGGGCATCTTCTCAGAGTGAGCCTACCTGCCTTCAGGCTGAAGACTCCAAAGGGCTAAATTAGTTTTTTGGTTTGTCTATGGTCACATTATTTGGCACTTCTTAATAGAATACTGGAATTATCCCAGATCTTGGGATTACCCCAGATCTTGTTCCTCTGCTGAACAAAGGTTCACTCAAGCCTTTAGCTGTCACGTATTTCCAACAGTGTTCTTCAGCTCACTGGATTGGTGTCTGTTGTTGGGTTTGCTACAGTAATTCCAATGGAGAAAATGCTTTATCTTTTTGCAGGAGAACAAGGAAATTAATTGATTAACACTGCTTGGCTGACCAAAATCACAGTAGCCTTCAAAGATATCCAACTTAAAAAGGAGTATTCTGAATGTCTGTCTCTGACAAGACTAGCTTTTCAAGGGTGAGATAAGTTCTCTTCTGTCTTCCTCCTGTGCAATGAACAATTCCTCTGTCTATTAACACAAGAAAATGCCTGATTTTGTTTTCTTTTACCCCCACAAGTGGATGTCTGAGAACATTCTCCCATGGTGGTGGGAGCATGTTCATTCCAGAGCCCATAGGGGGTGGAAAATTTTGGCATCAAGCTTAATTCAGAGGTGCTGAATAAGTAGCCACTCTAATAGCAAAGGTTTTGAGAGCATAATTTCCTAAGATGCTTTAAACTTTCAGCTATCGTGGAACAAATCTTTTAAGTTCAGTTGTTCAGAACCCTGGTTAACATCAAAGTTGGAACAAGTGCTGTTCTGATGGATACAATCTAGAATAGCTGCTGCAAAATTTGGCTTGGTCTTTGAATTTATGTGGGCTTCAGTTGCTTGAAGCCACCATGGTATTTCAGCATAGAAAATGGAAATAAGTAGCCAGTCAGTTTTTGGTAGCATTTAGCACATCTCACTGCATTTTGAAGACTAGGACAGCTTGTAGTGATTTGTATAGGGATATCTTGGGTTCTTCTTATGTTTCCAGATCTGGGGCTTATGGCTTCTAACCAATGAGCTCTCATGTTTCATATGAGACAAGAATTTAAGCTTCTTCTCTTGTCTCCCCTTTCTTGCTGGAGAGGAAAATCATCAGCACAAGAGCAGGGTGTCTTTTAGCTCCCACTCCACTGAAGTTCTGGGGCTGGTACAGTTGCATCAAAGATTTTTTCCTCCAATGCCCTCTTCAGCTTGGGGACAAGGAGCAGGATGGAAAGGACAAGAAGGTAGCAGCCTAGTAGGGACAGCAGCTGGGAAAGATTGCTCTGGGAGACACAGCAGATGACAGTATTGGGCCTCATTCCCTTTCATAGTACAAGGACATCACATGGGCGCTTTTGGCCTTCTGAAAGGCAATGTCCTTTCATTCTCCTGAATGGAGAATGGTGATAGAAGAGAGAGTTTCACAGGGTTGGAAGGTAGTTTAGTTGAAGTTTCACAGACTCCTGTGACATGTACTCCTTGGCATCACTGCCCGCAGGGGCTGTACAGAAGATTTCTGCTGTGATTTGAGACCACAGGGTTCCCTGTTTGAGAGAGCAGGTGAGGGAGAGGCAGTGTCAGTGCAAAGACTGTTTTTATAAAACCAGAAAAAGGCAGGTCAGGAGAGGGATTTGAGTGGGGCACAGCTACAGATTGTGCTGTGAGATAAACTGTGACACCTTGTTTCCTGCACAGGCCCTGGTATCTAATGGTGTGGCTTAGCTCTGGCTGCAGTCTGTCCCTCTATGAGGCATTCAGGCTCTTTCCTTTCCCTACATGTTGTNGCAGGTAAAACATATCCAAAAGTCCTAAGACAGTGTCTTTGACTATGATGTTTCACACATGCTCCAAAAGCACCCATAAAAACACATGTGAGGAGTGGAAGGTATTTAGTTTTCTCCCTGAGGGCTCTGTCCCTGTGCATGAAAAGATCAGTCAACAAAAGAGTAGCAGAGTCAATGACGTTTTAACCCAATTGATCTGTGATCTATTTTACTTCTTGCTTACCTACTGTAATGACCCCTGTGTTTGTGTCTGGGGTCAGCACTGGGGTGAAAAAGAGTATTTGCAGTGGCTAGTGGAGAGCCACATCCAGGCTGGCTGGCTGGCTGCTCCCAGCCAAGAAGAGTCCTAGCTAAGTTCCTCCTTTGCTTTCCCCAAATGAAGCATGAATCTGAATGTACCTCATTTTCTCAGCTGCTAATTCTCAGGAAGTGAGTTGGGATTTGGGGATCTGAGGTATTTCCTCTTCTGTGAAATTTGACTGAGATTTGCTAGCTCGAATGGTATGAATCATTAGTGATTTTGAGATTCAAAAATACTAGCAGCACGGATGAACAGACTGAACAAAATATAGCTTGCTTTTTTAGAAACAAAGGAAAAACCTAGAGCAGCTTAGTGATCCTCTTGTAAATGTTCTTTTTTTAGTTCTACTGGAAGTTGAGAAATTAAGGCCATGTGACTCTGACGTACACACAAATGCAGAACCAAGCTTGGAAATTTATGGGAAAGGTGGAGCATCCTCTTTGCTCGGCCTCTGAAGCGGTTGCCCAAAAGGTGGCAGTCTCCGCTAGCAGGAATGTGTCTCTCGCTGGCAGATGGATGCTTTTCCTTAAGGTTCATCCAGTTCGATGTTCTGCATTGGTTGGGTTTTTTCCCCTCCCCTCCTCCCCCCACAACCTTTATCTTCCAAACGAGACCAGCAGCCTGTATATTTGACAAATATTTGTGTAGCACTGTAAATGCACACAGACTTAAAAATGACCTTTGAGTTAAACCAGAACAGATTCCCACACGAAAAGGAATTAGTTTTAGTTAGGTTTTTTTCCCAAAGCTATGTAAACAAAAATATTAGAATGCATGCTATGAATGCTTCATCTCTGCATCTGTGCCTGGGCTTCCACAGCTTTTTAAAATGTCATCACAGCTACAAACATTCCCTAAAAAATGTGCCAAAGGCCTGGACCTGTACTTTCCAGTTATAAGGAAAGCTTCTCGGCTTATTCAGTGTTCGCTTGACTAGGGGTGAGATCTGAAGGACTTGAAACTGTCCCCATGTTGTAATTCAGACCCTGTGGAGCTGGGACTCTTTGCTTGCTGATGTATTTCTAGTGGAGCTGTATTTACTTGCCAGCCTGGACTCTACTTCTCCACAGGCACAGTTGTTCCTGAACCACTGCTGGGTCTGACCACAGTAACAAGCCTGTGGATTCTCCTGCAAGATCCAGCCAGTGGTCATTATGGGACAAGGGGGAATGCATTTCATACTCTGGTGTTTCCACTTCCTTACGCACATGATTGAAGAGCTCAGTGAACCTAGGGAATGGAGTGGAAAATGTCTGCAGAAGCAGATAATTCTGTCCTTCCATTTGGGGGCAGAAACCCAAGTTTACCTCTTGGGACACTCAATGGCATGTACTGGTTATTCCTTAAAAACAAATGGAAAAACAGACTTTCCAGAATGGATCTTTTGCACTCAGGAGCCTGACATTACGTATTAGGTCCTTTTTGATACAGGGTTAAACTGACAAGTGTATTCTAGAGACAGGTTCACTGAGACTGAGCTTTCAGCTTTGTGGGCACTCTAAAGTAGCTTTGTCTTTACAGCAGGACAATTTCTATGCCGGTTTGGTTGGATTAAAAGGATCTTCATAATAATAATTCAAAGTAGCACAGTACCATTAGAAATTTGATTTAAGTAATCTGTTTATATCATTGGGCCTATTCTAGGATTGTCTTCTCTTCTTTAAAAAAGAAGTTATTGGTTAACAAATCTAACTCAGCCTCACTCAAAAATTATATGACTTGTAACGAAAACCTGTAATTCTTGGAGTTTTGGGGGTTTTTTTGGTGCAGGGGGAATTTGGGAATGTGGTATTAGTTTGTTTTTAAGAATGCATTTATTTGTTTGCCAGACCCTGAGGAAGTGATGAGTGTAAAACCCAGCTTTCCTCACTACTGATCTTTGGAAGGGCCTTTGGTTCCACTGTTGCCTGTGTTAAGACTTCACAAAATGGGAATATTGAGCCAACAGCCCAGAAAACGTCTAAGAGCATCTGATCCACATCAGGGAAGGTAGATCAGAGCTAGAGAAGACTCAGGTCACAAAAACAGTAATTGTCAAAGGCACCAAACAGCTTCCATACAGCAGATAGGCTTGGGGCTTCCTTTCTTGGGAAAGAAGCTACTGAGAAAGGATGGACAAGAGTCTTTTGATGCCACAAGGAAGGAGAAGATGAAAAGGAATTTTCTTGCTGCCGCTTATAAGCAGAGATTCAGGGAATGTGAAAAATTTTAGTGGGTTTGGGATTTAAAGCAAGGGGACGTGGTTTGTAACGTCATCTAAGCAGTTGTGCAGAGGCTAGAGGTACTAGAACTTCACATGGGTTCATGAGTGTGGGATTAAGGAGTCTCACAGGACACCTGGGAATTGTGCTGATCCTGGCAGAGTAATCTGGTGCGGTGCCGCCACGTGCTTGCACTAGTCTTGCTTTTTTCCCCCATCATCTGGCATTTGCCAGTGTCAGAAACAGATTAACCCACGCTGCAGAGACTGATGTGGCCAAAAGATAGGCCCATCTACTGTGTGTGTCAGTGATTTTTAGACACCGTAATAACTAAATTTCATATGGATAAGAACCAGTTTGCGAGTCAAATCTTTAAAGATTCTCTTTGTCTTTAGGCAATCATGACTTCTAAGTAACTTTTCTCCTTTCAAAGAAATATTTCACAGATGTAGAAGGAAATTAGATGATCTGGATTATTTCACAATTGATGTAGAATTTGCTTCCATTTTTTTTACCCTTTCCGCTCTTGGCTTGGCACACTGCAATTTCTCACTAGGGGCCAGATTCTGGGAGATGAATATTCTAACTCCCACAGAAAGTTTCCTGGAGGCATTTGGCAGAGGAAAAAACCTCAAGGTTTTTTATTACAGAGGTGTTTGCTTCTTTTTTCTTTTTTTTTTTCTTTTTTTCTTTGTTTGGTTTTGGGGGTTTTTTGTGTTTGTTTTGGGGTTTTTTGTTTGTTTGTTTGGGGTTTTTTTGTGTTCGTGGGGGATTTTTGCCTTTTTTTTTTCTTTTTTTTTTTAACTGATCACATTCTGGAGCATTTACTTTGCTCATATCTGGATTAAACCAAAAAAAGGAAAAAAAAGGAAACATACACAGAAAACCTCCAAACCAGTAGCTTGTTCCTCCCCTGTGGACAGAAGTACCATGGCCACATTGGCCCTGCACATGTTGCAGAGGTGCTTAAATGCAGACAAGCTGACAGTGTCATTAAAATAGTTCGTAAAAGAGTTTCAATTAAAGTTTTTCAAAACTTTCATTTTCCTTCTTTCCTCAGTTAGATTTCTGGGGTTTTTCGTCAGCTGACATTGGGAGACCCATTGAAACACGGGAAACCTACTTGGTCAGGTGCTGTCTAAAACCTGCTGGGGTGGTGGAATGGTCAATAATCTTTGTTCTGAAGGTTTTTTTGTGTAAGTTGGATGAGAATGAGCATGACAATAAATAGTCCAACAGCAAACTAGCCCAGGCATAAGTTATAAGGCATTAAGGAACTTATGTAAGTATAACCTTTTGTTGTTGTTGTTGTTATATTTTTATAATCTATTAGGGAATCAATTTCCTAATCAGATAAGGAAAGGAATGAATGTTAAATGCACATTGCTTTAAAATAGACCTGGAGTCTTAGTTTCTTTGGATCTCTGTTGCAAAGATGTTTGGATCAAAGCTTATTTCTTTAATGACAAATAAATTGCATTAAACACAATTATATGCCTTTCATGAAGATTCAAAGACGGAGCTTGTCAGCCATGCAAATATTTTGGCATATGCATTACAGGCTTCTTCTGGGCTGGGCAACCTCTAATTTAATTTAAGAAATGAGTGGGGGAGAATCATATTTATAATAATAAAATCACTGTTTCAGAAGAAAAGGATAGGAGCCTGTTTACTACCTTCAGTGGGCTTTAGATCAGAAGCAAAATTATCACAGTTATCTCTAATGCCCTTAAAATTATTGTAATAAACTTCCTTTTCTTCTCTTCACTATCCACGTGGAAAATCTTGTAATCACTGCTAATTTTGAGGCAACAGTTTCCCTGACTTTATTAGAGGCTTTCCAGAACTGTGTTAATGAAACAATGATACATGACAGGTTGGGTGTTATGGTCTAATAATGATCTGCCTTGGAGGTTAATGGCATTTGGCTTGCAGCCTCCGAGTAATAGGCCGCGTGTGCACTCAGTGCCCAGGTGTAGCGTTATTAATTCACTTTGGTTTACTCCAGGCCTTGTGTGCATCATCAAAACATTTGGCCCTTCCTTCTTCAGCCTCAGAGTAGCCTGGTGTTTGAGGAGAATGGCCAGATTTTGCCAAGGAGAGTAATGCACCTCAAAACAGAGATGGGACGAGAGGAGCTTTTCCCCTGCTCCACCCCTGGCCGCAGCCTGCCCGGCATGTCCGGTGCCCTTCTGCCTTGTGTGGTGCCCTTCTCCCATGCCTGGTGCAAGGCTGCAGCTGGACACAGAGCTGTGCTTTGCTGTCCCCTCCCCCTGCCCCACTCTCCCGGGGAGATGGTAGCCTACCTAGGCTGTGCCACTCCTGCTACATCCCTAGGAGAGCTCAGCTTTGACAATTAAACCTCAAGGATAAAGGTGCTGAAAGGCCATGGGAAGCAGGTGACAGCAGTCTGCTCGCAGGGCTTGGAGGCTTTACAGGTGGATTTGCTTCGGCCATAGGGTGGGAATGTACAGGGTGGAGGCAGGGGCAGAAGCAGAGTAGCACCAGATGGCATGAGGCAGGACATGTTCCCAGTAACCCTGGTGTGGTGGTGGTGCATGGCTGCGTGTGCTGAGGCAGGGTGCACACACAAATGTTACATTTTTTGGTTCTTGAATGACTGTCGTAACTGCAAAGAAAGGTAGCAACCTGTGGGTACTGAATAATATGGATGTGTAATTAGCTCAAACCTGGAAGAGAGGGAGGGGCCGTTTTGTTCAGCTGAGGTATGCTCCCTCTGGAAGAGAAAGCAGCCCAGAGGCTCAAGAACAAATTTTATGTACAATTTCCTTAGGTTACAATTCAAACCCTCCCCCAAATCCTTCTGCTACAGTAGAAATGAGAAAGCTGAAACCAAAACACCTACTTATTGCATTAACACAGCCAGACACTCCTGGGGGTATGAAGTAGAGCACCGAGTGCATGCGCTGCTGGGTGGGAATGACGCAGACGCTGCTCTTGAGTGAGACAGCACTGCCTGCACTCTGATTTTCTGAGTTACTTAATGAACCCAAGCACTGCCCTGCACCTGGTAGAAAAGGGCCAAGAAGAACAAATACGGATCTCATTCTCACCTGATGAATTTTGCTTGTGGGTAAACAGGCCTGGGACCCCAGCATTGGTTTCAGACAATGCAGTTGTTATCACATGGAATATGAGGAGAATGAGTATTTCTGTACTTCAGTTGCTTAACGAAGAATGACTTCCGGGGTGAAATATCTCCACTGTTCACAGGGAAGGGCAAACAATAATGCTGTGTATTGTGTTTGATGTTTGTCTAGTAGAGTGATTTCTTCTTGTGCTATGGTTTTTGGTTTATTAGTGCTTAAAATGGGAGCGTTTTTTAGCAGACATCTAACTAAACTCTGTGGTGATGTTGTCCAGTGATTAAAAATAGCCTCTTACGTGGGAGGAGAAACTACGAGTTTACAATGAAGAACGAATCTTTTAAATGCTATCCAGGAAAGAACAGACAACTGATTTGGAGTTAAGAATATTAAAGTATTATCATTGTTGTGTAATATGTCCAATACTTTATCCTTAAACTTCAGTTCCTGAAAAGAGTAAAGATGCTGCTCCTGTGAGGCTGCTGCTGCTCTGTTCTCCAGATGCACTGATGTCTGAAAGGGTGTCTGTAGCCGAGACCGATGTCTGCAGGCTAACTGCGTGGGAGACCAGGTGTGCCGTGGGATGGAGGGGGCTCAGGAAGCCAGAGCGCTATTTCTGGCTCTGTCAAGGTTCTGGTGCATGACCTGGGGAAAGGCACTCAGCCTCTCCCTGCCTGTGTTTCCTTTCCTGTTTATGTAGCCTGCACACCCTTCAGGCAGTGTCTTCTTTGGCTGCTTTCAGTATTGAAAGTCTTCCTCTCCTTTTCACTGAAAAAGTATGGCCATCTCTGTTAAGGACTATGGCTTTAATGTGTCATAGTGGGTATATTAAGAGGTATGGAGATCCTTCATGATCCCAGCCAGGGATTTGCCTGTGAAGAGCAAACACATTTACTCTTTCCTGTGAATAGTAGATGGTTCTTTCTCTCATGACTCTTCTTTTCCCCAGTTGAATTGCCTCAATCTAAGTTCCAGAGAATTATTAATATAGTAGCCATTACATATTTTTTTAAAAAGTCAGAGTGAACTTGAGAAGGCAAGATGCTGAAACAATAACTTGTTGCATATAGGTCCTTCTTGATGATTAGAGTACTTTATTAAACATACCTGTGGTGTGGAGTAGTGACAACAATTTACGTGACAGTCGTAATAATCCAGAAGAGAGTACTATGTTAGGGGAAAATACATCACCAGGAGTCCGAGATAGGTGAAGCAGCTGCATTCCCAGGCCCAGCCATCAGCGAGGCTAACAATGTATTCCCAGGCATTAGTAAAGGCTCCATGCTGCTCCCTTTTCCAGCTGAGCAGGGCAGAGGTCCTCTGCTGAGGGCTGGGGGAGAAAGTATGTGTATTTTTGGTCCTGGTGTCCATAGCTGAGTCCCTTGTATTCTAGCCCCTAGAGACAGCCCTGGCTCCCAGGCTGGCTCACCTCCTCACCAGCTAGTTCAGCTCAGGCCTTGCTTGCACTCACACGCTCCCCTGCACACCTGCGCCCACTCCCTGGATACATGGACACTCTAACCCAGGATCTGACTCCAGTAGCTGCACCCAGATCCCTGCACTCACACGTGTGCATAATGAATAGAATCCCTCACCCCGCATAGAAGTTAGAAATTAATTTGATAAGAAGTCAGGGTGCGTGCAGCCAGGCAAGTGTACCAAAGAGCCAACTGGTTACATGTGACCAGTCTTTTATACTCCTTTATGTCTCAATTTTCCCCATATCTGTTCATCCCAAATCACCTAAATCCATTCCTTTCTCCACCTCTGGTGCCTTCCCTAACATCCTGTAGAAAGTCTTGTGCTACCCCAAATTGCTCTGCCTCCATATTCCACAATGTGTCCCATACCTCTGGGCATCAACCCCCCTTCATCCAAAAGGCATTCTAGTGTTGACCCATCTTGATGGGTTTCCTGCCTGGACACTGGGCCTGCAGCCCTGCTGGGACAGCCCCAGGAGGGGTCTAGGTAGAGTCTCTTCTTTTTGATTCGAGTTCCTGCCCTAGTGCCTCTGTATTCCTCTAGGATTGTGAAGATCAGGCTGTGGCAAGCCCATAGCTCCTGTGACTAGCCAGGTCTGGGTATTATTTGGGCTTCTCCTCCTGCCGCCATCTCTCTATGCTTATTTGGGTGTGTGCAAATGAATTTTTATCACATCACCCTGAGGTTTTCTTTTTGACTTCTTAAATAGCTAAGGGAAAAAATGTGAGTAAGCAGGAAAGCCCAAATCTGTAGCTGTCTAATCCATGGCTACCCAATGTGCCTAGTGTCTGAGAAATACGTGTATCACCCTTGTCAAAACTATACAGCAAAACCTAAGGCAAGCCAGCATAACTACTTTTCCATATTAGCAATTCTGCTCTTGCTCGCTATTTTTTTTAAACATCATCCTTCAAACCATAAGTACAAAACCATAATTAGTACTCAGAGCAGATACAGCAACTTCAAAAACAGAAATCAGGCAGTAAACCCTGGGGCAACATAACCACGTCTTGGTTGTCACTAGTGTGTTACACAGGCAGTAATGATACACGGAAGTGTATGGCTTCATGGGGAGATGAGATAGGAGGCATTTATGAAGGTTAACACAATTTCTGCACAAAAATTGAAGGCCTTTATCTGATGATGATGGCAACAAACTCCCAGGTTTGTCCCTGTGGTGGGTTAGGTTACTTATCCTGCTAGTTATTTGTCAGGCTGTTTTCTGTAGCAAGGTGAAAGCTGTCGATTCCCTCTTTCACTTCTGTATCGTCTAGTTACCAAATTCTTCTGCAAGCTACCAACCACCTTGTTGGTCTGGGCGAAAGTCAGACCTGGTAACAAGTTTGCTTTTCACCCTTAACTGTTGCAGAAATGGCTTCTTTTCTAAATAGAAAAGTGACCTGGAAGAAAGACTCACAATTTATTTCTTTCTCTTCCATGTGATGCTGGGCAGTGGTTGCGTGTTTAGCACAGAGCAGCCTTTTATGAAGAAGTGCTTTCTTCAATTTGAGCAGCCTGAGCTGAGGGCTGTGTCTGGTCAGAGCTCGTGCAAAAGCTTGGTGTGGGCATACAAAGGGATCAGTTGACTGCAAGCCAGAATCTGATAATGACAGTCAGTATCTTGGGCCTTGTCCATGCTAACAAAAAAAAAAAAAGAAAAAAAAAAAGGGAAAAAATATAAACACACAGCCTTAACTATTCCAAAGTACTGTGTTTTATGCAACCCGCAGATACAGTTGAACTGGTAGTGCCAGTGTCATGGTATTTGGTATTAGAGTATCTTCCCCATTCATTCCTCTGAATGAAACCATGAACGAATACTAGTGGGAGACACCTAAATGAAGCTGTTTCCATGTCCTTGTACCAATGGTCTCAAACAAATGCAGTCAGGGAGTCACAGTGAGTGCCTGGTAACCAGGGAGGACCCTGTGTGGTGACACTATGTACAAAGTACGTGCAAAGCCTTTGGGTGAAACCCACCCCAGACAGTCATTCCCCCTACACCTTTGGTGGGAAAGGAGCTGGGTGTGCTGCTTGGGTAGGGAGTGAAAATCCAGCTCTGCCCCATCAAGGAGGTCTGAGAAAGGAATGAGTGGAGACGAGGATGAAATCAAAATATGTCACTTGGGGAGTAACATAAACTATGATCACAAAATTTGATCCTGAAACATAATCTGGAAGACAAAAATTATTTTAATAACAATTCTTTGAGGCACAAAGGAGAGGAGGAATAGAGTAAGTGACTCTGTTGTGTCTTAAAAAAATCCAACAAACCAAAAACCCCCAACCTGTATTTTTTTGGTGATACAATTTTCTATGTGCAAGCACCTAAGAGAGTTGTTAGAGCAACTCTGAGGTGCCCTGTGCCAGAAGCCTTCTGTTCTCTCCCCAAATGGGAATTAGTTATATTGTTCTGAGCAGTTATAGAGGAATACTACAATGTTTACCCTCAGAGAACTTGTTATCTATGATAATCAGGGTAAAGCAACAGCACTTCAAAGTGAAAATAAAACACAGATAAATATATTTTTCCACCTGTGACCCTATCATCCCACTCTATATTTCTTATTCTCTATTTTGACCAGGTAGCTTCTAATTGCTTTTCCCTTCTTCTGATAAAATAATTGGTGGGTTTTGTTGGGGCTTTCTGAGCTGAAAACTGATGTCTAGCACTTATTTCTTTTTTTCCTTTTTTCCCACGAGAACATCTTGCTTTGTGGTTGCTTGAGGAAGTTGACTCAAGCAATTTAAAATGTAGTCGTGGCTTCTTTAGAAAGAGACACTGGCTGTTAACTCAAAAATATATGCCTAAATACACCAACAGGTGCAAGAGCTGCTAATCACATGACAGCTACAGGAAACCTATTAACCATAGTATTTGGGTTAAAGACGTGTCATGCTGATAATTAAATACAGAAAGTAATTTTTTTGCCATATTTTTTCTTCCTCCCCTCCCTGTTCTATGTTTCTGTGTTCTAGAGCTAATATGAAAGGCTGTGACACCGATTAACATCAGCGACAGTCATAGCTGTAGCAGGAACAGAAATAGAGGTGTGAGGTTAAGCAGATGTCAGCGTCACTATGAACTTCTGCGCTCTTTCAGGTCACAGCTTTTCAAATACTTTCTATGCATTGCAAAAATAAAGCTCTTGAAAATGTATTGTGGAAAATATGAAGCTAGAGGTCTTATGAAAGGCACCATTTGGGTTTGGTTTCTAGGGCTAGGACTTTTCTTTCTCACTATAAGGAGAGAGTACACACACACAAAAATCTTTCTGGTAGATTAATTCAGAGGTGCCCTCTTCTATACTACCCAATCTATCAGGTCTGCAGTCTGGACATGGAAGTACCTAGAGCCCATGTCAAAGCTCTGTATGAACTCAGTAAAATCTTTTAGCTTTCTGCATCACAGATTTCTGTAGGCAGAGGTACCCTGGTGATTCATCCTTAGCTGTGTTCCAAAGCATTTCACACCCTTGATATTGTTGTGCTTGCTGGTTCAATGTTCAAAGTGCAGTTTGCCGTTTTACTCTTACTTTTCATCCCCTAGTCATTACTTTAAGATTATATAAACTGCCCTAAAGTTGGTTGGTGCCATCCTGCCACTCTGCCTAATTTGGAATCATTAAAACATATTTGTGGAGCACGTAGCTACATCTGGTACTTAGCGTAGCGACATTTCTGTTTGAAGTCCACTTCCTAAGGATGTTTAGGGGAAAAATCCCAGCAGCATTCACCAGTGCCTATTCTTTCCAGGACAGGAAGAACATCTGCCTGCCTACAGCAAAGGCAGTGCTCTCAGAGGATAGGTCCACCAAGCCTGTGTAGCAGGGATAGCCTTCCAGCAACAAACAAGGTGATATAGGGGATTCTGTCCTAGAAATGGAAAACTGGAAGTGAATCATCTCATTAGAAGGCTTCTTACTGTGCTCGTCTTCCCTCATCCCCAGCAGAGCAAGGCGATGTGAAGAGCAAGATTTTTATTTTCCAAGATGCCTTCTGCCGCGGTGAGGTGAATTCATCCCTGCCTGGCCTCTGCCTGCTAGTGCCTGTACTGGCCTGCAGTGTACCCTCGATCTCAGGACTGAAATCTGCAGTTGCAGTTCAAATGTGTCACTTCATTAGTCAGCTTCTTCTGCTGTCCACACCTTTGAAGCTGTACAGGAGATAGAAGTTGCTGGGCATTTCCCATAGGATCATAACCAACCTCTTTCTTTCAGTATTAGGTTGGAAAGTTGAGCATGAGGTGAAATTAGTTAGAAAATACGAAATCTAGACTTAAGTGACATATTTGTAGATTTTCATGCTTCTGCTTGAGGCTTCTTACTTGCAAGGTGGGAGTGTGTGAACTCTACTTCTGTAATGCAACAAAACTCTTGGGATCTTTCATTTTAGACCATTTTCCTTGGTGTAAAATCCCATGCACAGTAATGCTGCGGTATGCAACTAACGTCTGTTCATCCTTTAACTAGTCTTCCTCTTTAAACTGCCACATAAAGATCTTTATATTGCAGGTGTTGGTAAGCAGTGATGACCCAATGATTAAGGGATTGAGTTCAGCTTGTTCTGCTACAAATTTCTTCTCAGGCTTCAACACATTGCTTAGACTGTTTGGCTTTAGAGCACATCCTCCTTGACTGGCAAGATAGCTTAAAAGATAAGGAGGATATGAGAAACTCCTGCCTTGAAGTCAAGTAGTCTCTGGTTCTTCCTGCCTGATTTGTCACCCACTGACATGTCAGGAACTCCTCTGTGTGTTGGATAACCCAACCCTTTATTATACAACTGCTTTTGCAAGAATAAAATTTTTATTACTGTTTTAGTAAGCAATCACTCTGTATTCTCTTAATTATTCCTTCCTTATGTTGCTTAAATGTTCTCATTTGTATGAACTTGATTTGCCTACCTGATTATTTTTAGGATTTCAGTGTATTTAACCACTTTTCCAACGTGATAATTGTGTTTTTTTCCTAAGGTGAAAAACGTGTCTAAGATAGAGTGTCACAGAATATTCCGAGTTGGAAGGGACGCGCAAGGATCATCGAATCTTAAGTGAATGGCCAGTACGGGGATCAAACCCACAACTTGGTGTTATTAGCACCATGCTCTAACCAGCTGTATCTTCTGAATGTTCCTTGGAGATGAGAGCAGCATGTTTGCTTCTCTGGATTCTCCATACTTCGTGTGTCTGCTTGAAGCTGCAAAGCACCACCCACTCCTGGTTACATATATTTTAATTGTGTACCTGTAGGAGAAACTGTAGAGAGAAGTGGGCAGAAGGGTGACTTAACACTATTGCAGCTTATTCAGCCGTAGTCTCATGTCCATTACCATAGATGATTGGAGAAAGTATTCTGAAAGGCTCTGCATTTTAGAAAAGGCAAAAATAAACAACATTTTGAGCTAAATAATACATCAATGATGGCAGGGGGGGTTTTGTGTTAGTGGAAAGTAAGGGTGGACACAGAGTTATTGGAATATTATATCATGAGCTGGAAATGGGGCAGATCCAGGCAACTGAGAGTTGAAAAAAGTATTTGCATTGCAAAAGGTGCACAGTGCTCTGCTGCTCAGCACAGTGTTGAATAAAGCCACAACAGATGCAGCAACATCAAATCTGGTCCCCGGAAAGGAGGAAGCCACCTTTTTTTAGTTAGTGACAAGTCTTGAAGAGAGCAAAAAGACTACATATTGTTTGCATTTCAACATTGCTTTTTGCTCCTATATCAGCTTTAAAACAGCATCCTGCTGTTGCTCATCTTGCATAGCCTCATCTATTCTGTACCTAAGTGAGGAAACCTTACATCCCAGAGATACAAAGTTCTTGTTGATTGCTTGAGGGAGGCTTTGAGGTTGGCTATGGCAAAAAGCACTCATCTGTGGCAATCACACTGCACCTTTCAAGGCAGCTTTACCAAAAGACGTGTTGATACAAGATATGGAAATTACAGAGCATGTGTATATCAACTGCAGTGTGCTGAACTAGAGCAGCCTTTAGCTTCTAAATACGTGTCCATGTGTGAGGATTCACAGGAAGCCTGTGCAGAGCTGTTATTGTTGAGTCAGTGTCTGTGCTGTGTTTTCCTGGAAGCACTTGAATAGCCTGTTGATGCCATTGAGTGTCTGTTCCTGTCTCTTCAGTACAGACCTCCATCAAATGCAGTACTTGGTATGAACTTCTGCAGTTTGCATGCAAGTTGCTGCCAAGTGTAATAGAAATCCAGGATTCAACCTAGATGAAAAAGAGATTGCACTCTCTGTGTGGAATTGGAGCACACCACAGTGATACAGCAGGTCTCATCACTCCTTTTCGCCTGCTGTGTTCTCTTTACCACTCTCTCCTCCCCGTCCCAGTTTGTCATTCCTGCTCTTCTCACCAAGAAACTGAGCACTGAACAGCATTTCCTGAATATATAGCTTTTGTACTTCTTTTCTTCCCAGTTTGGATCTTCCCACCAGTGGCATTAGTCTTTCTTCTTGAGGAAAGGAAGCCCTTGGGGGGTTGGGGAAGGGACAGATGCAGCTATGGTTCAGCCCACTGCAAGGCAAACATGGTGTGTTTGGAGATGTGTACAGCTCTCTGCTATGACTGCAGCACTGTGGAGGTAGAGCAGAGGTTAAAAACCAGAACCCCTGTTGTGCTCTTGCCTGTCTGAACACAGTGCAGGAAGTCTGGATTGCCTGGAGCTGAGGTCCCTGCTGTTGCTTGCTAACAGAGGCACTGTGCTAATACAGAAAAGTCAATATGAACAGCGAAGGGCAGATAATGTATTTGGCCTCCTGGAAAAGGGGAGATATTTTGTTACATGGTGCACAATACAGCTTGGTTAAGCAACATGTGAGCCAAGAGGCACGGGACAGGTGATCTTTTAGGTGTGTGAGATGTGCCAATGAGCCTGAATGTGGCCATCTGCATAGGCATGAATCAAGTTCACCCGGTTCACTGAATGTGAATCAGGATTGAGACATGAATACTAAAAGCAACAGATATATCATAAGATACTAAACCAAAGCACAAAAAGTATTTGAACATTGCTATGGTCCTGTTGACACAAGAAAATGCCTTTTTGCTCTACTGAATCCATGCTATTCCACAATTAGAGGCAGAATTGAAAGCCATAGATTTACAAGATCGGTATCTGATGCTCTTGGTCCTGTTGAGCTGCTATTTTATTGGCACTGCCCAGTAAAATATTTATCTTCTGGGGGAAAAAAGAGTTATTTCTTGTCTAAAATACTGAACTTCCATGAGATGGGTTATGTGTTTGGAAATAACTGGAAAAACACCAGATAGGTAGAGACAGAACACTCTGAAATAGCTGACTTAGAAAGAGGTTACACAAGTTGACTGTAAACTGGAATCTGGGTGTGCTTCTCACACCCACACTTATTTTGTGTTTAAATCAATAGCAGGTCTCATAGGTATTCACCTGTGTCCTGTAGATATGCACAATAAAAACAGCTTGAGAAGTATTTTTCTTATTCCACACTGACAGCTGCATGTGGGAGAAGACTTTAACAATGTGCTCTTCAAATTCATGGCCTTTAAAAGCTTGCTGTGAATATCGAAGGTGGGAGAACAGCTGTACACTTTATAATGAGAAATATTACATAGAGCACTTTTGTCTCTAAATACTTTATCTTGTTCAATAACAACCAATGGTTATTTTCACTTTACTCCCTGAAAAGCTAAAGCAAAGACAGGCTATGTAATTTCCTCTGTGAGCTACCTTGGAGCTACATGTTGGTGTAAGGGATAAATTTCATCCTCAGAAGCAGGAATCTGCATTACTACATTTTATATTTCAGCTTATATTTTAGCTGTGAACTAAATAAAATTAAAAATCACTTGAATGCTACTTTGGCCAGAACTGAATAACTCTTTGTTCAATTTTTCCATTTATGACAAAGCAGATAGGATTACTAATGAAGTCTCCATGCTTGTTTGGCAACACTTAAAAAAGATATTGCATATGAAGACATTCTAGGATCAGTAAACAAAAGAAGAATAGCAAGACTAATTTAAGTGGTTTATAGTGTTGAAACATCTTGTAAGGTATGAGAATCCCCAATGGACAAAGGAGTGAAGGAGGTTACTCTTGGGTATGCTCACTTCCCATTCCTAGCAAACCATGGTTAAAGTCTGTGAGTTCAAGCTTGAAAAATCTTGAACGTAACCAAAAACACAGGAGGTGAATACTTCAACTTGGCAAAAAACCCCTAAACTCAAGAGAGGAAGTTAATGGTCATAATTAACAAGAAAGAATACCGTTTTAAAATTTGGCTCATAGGTCTCAGCTCTGCATCTTTCACAGTATACATAGGAGAGAGTTGATTTGGGGGAGTGGGAAAGAGGTAAAAGAATAGCTCTGGCGATACTTTTACATCCTTTTGTCCCCCAGTAACAAGTTATGTTGATGACCTAATGAATAAAAATGAAGACAGTTTATGGAGACAAGGTACCTGTGAATTCAAGACAGGCAAGCCTTTGGCAATGAACTGTGAGTGATGTTGGAGCCTGGTGATAGGCTTCTATCAAATCACTTCGGACAAAGAAGGGTTCATGTTCAGAAAAGATGGGAAGAACTTGGACAGAAACCTTCCTACTGCACAAAAAGCCGTGTGAAAGAGGGGAATAATTTCTACCTTCCTTATTTGCCAATAAATGTTAAATAATGTAACACGAGGTTTTCACCTGTCTGGCAGCTTCTTAGCAGTGTTAGAAATTCATTTACTCCTTTTTCTTCTCAGCTTCTTTCTCTGTCATAAATTTGCTTTCAGCCAAGGAAATGATCTAAACTATATCAAATGTTACACTGGGAACAGTTCACACTCTCATGTTCCAGACAGGAGAAACCCTGATTCTGATTTCAGGAGGAATATTGGTACTAGTATGCCCTCAAAACCCATAGGACTATCAAAGTCAAACCCATGTGGAGTGCGCAAATTTTGAGATAGCAGAGGGGTTTTGTTCTGATATGCAAAGGATGAGAGTGTAAACCAAATAGGAAAAAAATAACAATAAAAATTAGCTAGTCCGAGGATCTGCCATCCTCTTTCTGTTATGACTGTGTGTTTTATTAGGCCTTTGTACATACTACCAGTTAAAGGTAGGCCCTTTCTCAGGACATTTCAGAGGTGGCTCTGAGTAGCCCTGTGTAATAATCTGTCTCTTCTCATTGCCAATAGAATGAACCAGGAGAAAGATTGGTATTCAAGGAATAGTGTTTGGTGCTTTGGGTTTTTTAAAATGCTGTGCCCAAAATGCATATTAAGTCATATCTTGAGATGACAGCTTTTGCCACCTAGCTCTAGAAGGGAGGAATTTTCCTAGTCTCTAGTTTATCTCTGATAATTGCTGTCCATTATTATGGGTAAAAAAACACACAAGAAATTGTGATTCTTGCCAACAGCTCAGGAAGTTAGGCATTATAGGTGATAATTATGCTCCTGGCAACAGGTTAAGCCAGATGTTCAGAAGCAGCTGCTCTCGACCTGTTGGCGAAGTTAGTTGCTGCTAATGGTATGGTGCAGTGATTCTTGGCATCCTTCTAGGGAGCAAGGGCATAAAATTGAGGGGAAATTAGACTGAATGTAAGTTGCAACAATATGCTATGGTGATAGAAAGGCCTATCAGTAGTGGGTAATGGAGAATCTTGAAAATTATGCTAATGGCTCTGCAGAGGGTAGAAAAATACCTCCTGGGCATTATTAGTCAGTGATTTCACCTCATCAAAATCACTGTTAGGAGTGGCATATGGATCTGTTTCAAATAGTCTAGCTCTGGATTGTTGGAATATGACCTGGAGGCTTTTCTTTCATCATAGGTACTCGAAATCCAGGGACCTGAGATTTCTTTGCTAGCAAATGTTGTTGAGGAAAAGAAATAAAATATTATAGTGGAAGGTCACAGGTGCTTTACCACTGGCACAGTGGAGGGGAAAGGTATACTAATCTTAGGTCTAACGTTTCTTGAACCCTCACATACTTCTGTAATTCCTGATTCTCCTTCATAAACAGCCCAGAAAAGGCATCTTGGCGATTGTGGGAGCAGTTGCAATGATGATCACTTGTTATCACAATGAGGGTTTTATGAATTTTCCATCGATAAGTAAGCTATGCAGGGAAATGTTTTGGAGAGACTTCAGTCTTCTGTTCTCTCCAATGGATTCAGAAGTGAGTTTTGAAAACTTGTCTTTATGGACAACAAAATGTAATGAGGTTTTGTTTTCTTTGCATTTCATACTATGACTGAAAATATTCTGAATGGCATGGTTTTGCATCTCTGAGTTTGCTCAAAAGGCCATATTGTCTTAACCATGCATTTGCACAGATAATTCGGTCTCCAGACCAGAGTCCATTTGGGTTTTGTCATCCCTGAAAAGGGTAAACAACTCACTCTGTCAGTGAAATGCATCTTTTCCATGCAGACTGGGAAAACAGAGTAGCACAGACAAAAAAATAAAAAGGTGTTAAAGTGTTTTTACATATATAAAACTGAAAGTGGACAAGCTTTACATATAGTGCCATGTGTCTGTAACTAAATTCTATATAATTTAGCTGCATGCATGTCTGAGATTTATTTAACTAAATTGTCAACATTTATGTGTGCAAAACACTTGGTGCCTTCAGAAGCCAAATATTGACTACAGCTGCATGTCATGGTGACCAAGACGGATTTCTCACCATGGGAGTTTTAAGTTCCAGTCAGCAGAACCTCAGGTGTTAAGATCTTGTTTGCACGAAGTCAGACACTTGCACTCTACATACCTTCGAATGAGATCCCACGTTTCAGCCTTTGGTATTTATGCGCATGTTTGCACATGAATGGGCTTACATAAACCGGCATTTGTGTCCTTCATTGCTTCACTTTTCTTAGGTAAATGCTTGTGAAAAAAAAATATGCGTGCTTCTGGGAAGAGCCCTTCAAGAACTTTTTATCAGGGCTAAACTATTTCAGGGATCCTTGGGGGATGATCGAGTTCATTTGCCTGTGGTTTGCTGTCCTTCAAACGGCAATTGCTAAAGGGCAAGCTGTGTAGAAAAATAAGGTCATTTTTCCCAGTGCTTACTGGAGAGGCATAGAGTTTGCATTTTCGGCTCAGAGTTGCACAGTCCTTTTATTGAAGAAACATATGGTGCAGTTGCACTGGTCTAGATGTTCTTTTCTGCTTACTCATCCCAGAGGGCTTAGTCTGTTGTGAGGTTTTTTTTATTGTAAGTATAAACACTGTCTAACCATTGGGGAGACTTTGTCCCTGATCAGATCTGCTGATGTTAATGTTTCCTAGAAGAATGAGTAAGAACACTTTAAGAAAAAAGTGTTTTTATATTGAGGAAAGATTGTAGAGTAAAATATACACAAGTTATTGCTGTGTGTTTCCTTGAAAAGTATGAAGGGTGGATGGGTGAGAACATGTTACGAAAAACTCCAAGAATAAATGAGATAACATTGTGATGTTCCATTATTGTTGTTAAACTATACTGGGCTGCTTCATAATATACTTGTGTTGTTCTCTTCCCCAAAATATAACTCATTTTGGGCTGTGTAAACTTTTTCAGGTCCAAAATCTTGCCTGAAATATATGGGAGGAAAGGAGGAACCTGTCTTCCTTCGCCCCCACACACAGTTGTAATCACTAAAGCGTATATTACTCTATATATTTCCCACTGCATAAGTATTCTGCCTTTAAACATGTTCTTTTAGATCTAAAGCAATTGAGGAGAGAGATGATAATCTGGGACTTTCAGTGTTTATTTTTCTTTTGTTTCCTATGATAATGATACTCTGTAGCATTTCTCGACAATTTCTCTGCAGAAAATATTGAAAAAAAATGAAATAAAATATAAAATTTATTGAACAGCTGTAACTGAAATCCCTGTAGCTTCTTGCTTTCCTAAGGTGGATAACAATTCAGGATGGTTTTAAGGTCAATGTCCTATGTTTAAATCAGTGAAACAGTCTTTCAGTCATGTGTTTTGGTTAAATTCTGAAAGTCTCCATGCTGAGGTCAGACTGCACTCTTGGAGGACATGGAAGGGAAAAGCAAATGAGATGGGAAGGGTTAAGCATGAAAAATTACTATAGCAATGTGACCTTTCCTGCTGGTGAGCTGTAGACTATCATTTGTTCTGCAAACGGTTTTGCCTGTCCAAGCTGTGTACGGTTGTTAGTTTTGAAATGGAATTGAGGCGCTGTTACTTAGTTTTGTTTGTCTTTGCTCACTTTGTGCAGCTGAACTTCCCTCAGAAAGATGTCGTGGTTCCTCCACCGTATTTAAAAACTGCAAGAACAGCAGCTTGGCCAGGAGATGGTGAAGGAACATCTGCAAGACTGGGATTCTAGATGAAATTCAGCATTTTAACTTCACAGGGGCAGGTCTGTTGTCTGGCCTGGAGCAATGGGTGGGGTGTCTGCTGACTGCCTTGGACTTCATTGCGTCCAGGGTGGTCAGTGCATCAGGCTGTAGTTTGTGTGGTTTAAATTAATTTGTATTAACTGATGCTCAGGGACTCAGCCCTGCCACTCTTTATGATTAGGATTAGGAAGCTTAGCTGTTAGTAATTGCTTAGCTACAGTGGCACAAGTGCTGTGGACAGAAAGGCTGTCCATCACGCAGGGAGAGTGCTGTGCCCTTGGGAACACAGGGAAGAGGGGGAAGCTGTGATGCTTTCTCTCTAGTTTGGAAGTGCTCTAGTCAGCAGACTTATGGATTCTTTTGTGTGAACTGCTGTTTTTGTAGATGCAAGGGAAGATGGGCTGGGCATGAAGAGGTAACCAAAACTTGCCTGGGGGACTCATGTAAGGTTGATGTAATGCATTGCTGAGCCAAAAAAAAAAATGCACACCAGTACGGTGAAAGCATTACTGGTGAGTGGTAAGTGCTTAGAGGTGGAGGCTGATTTAAATACCTCCTCTACACTGTCATTCCATGGCTAAAATTCCTCTTTCTTGCCTAGTGTAATTTATATCTATGGAAATTTCTGTAGAGCCACAAATGCCTTCAAGGTACCATTCTTGGAGGTACTTAGAAAACCAGCATGGAGAGAAAAATCCCTGCACCAGAGATCTTCAAATCTGAAGGGACCAGCGAGGCAAGGAAGACAGGGTCACAGCCCTATCATCCTTCCACACCTAGGGTTCCTCTCAGCATGGCTGCAGAGCCTCCTTCCTTCCCACAGTCAGTAGCCAGGAACCTGCTGTTCCCCATGCAGCACACCCTCTCACTTTCTGAATGTAGCCTCAAGACTAACCTTCAGGGCCTTCCTCAGCACCCTCAGAAGGTCTGCAGACCTGGTGCTAAAATAAAGCAAAAGCTGCTGTTGGAGGTTGCTTGGCCTGGTCACCATTTCTCAGTCCTGCTGCTAAAACTGATGCCTCTGCCACTTGCCCTGGTGACTTTTGGTGCACCTAGGAGGCTCTTGTGGCCATGGAGGTGGAAGGTGAGCCCCTGTGGCTTTCTAAGAAGAGGTGCAGTGTTATGGTGAGGGTGCTGTTGTTCACATATCCACTCTCTCCATGCTGCTTTTTGGCCGTCTCCGTTGTGCCTGCCGTCCCTCCCGTGCCAGCTTGTGCTTGTCCCCCCTGGCCAGAGCAGTGCCCAGCTGGACCGTGCAGCTGGAGTGGTGGGGGCAGGATGTGGGGGCAGCCCCCGTGCCAGCTGCGCCCTCACACAGGAAGGTCTCCACAGGCCTCCACATCTGCTGGAGAGGCGACGTGTCTGCTGCTTCGCCAGTGGCGTGTGGCTTGCTGCCCTTACAGCTGCGCCAACTCTGTCCTGTCCTCCCCCCGTGCCCCCGTGGCAGGATGAGCGTGCCTGGGGATGCTCACGAGGTGGTGACTCTCTCCTGCTCTGCTCAGTGTGGGAACACCATCCGGCAGCACAGAAGGGACATTCTTCAGGTCGGCAAAACACAAAATTGTGCCAAAGAACAGAGGGAAGTCGGGAGGTGTAGCAGGATGGTAGAGGCTGTGCTCCCTTGGTTTGAGGAGCACCATCACCCTTTTCCATCGCTCTTCCTGTGTCTCTGATGGCTCTTAGTGATATTCCATCTTCCAGCTTTAAAGTTGCTTGAGCGTGTGTTGCCGTATCTCCTGCTCTTCAGCCACATACCCAGTGAGCTTCCCTTGCAGTGCCGCCAGCAGCATGACTGCTATCTTTTCAGCAGAAGGTAGTTTGTCTTAGGGGAGTATTTCTTACATGTGATACAGTCTTCAATTAACATCTGACATAAGCACTGCTGAAAGAAAATGGATCCCACCTATTGTGCAGCAGGTATAATGGGGCTTCTTAAACAGCATGGTTTGGGAATAACCCAGCTCCTTAATTAACGCTCTTTTTCTATGCCAAACCCAAGCTGCTCAGGCAGTTTTATTCTTTTCCCATGTTTGGGAGGCAGCACAGTGTTTAAAGACTTCAGTAAAGCTACATGTTGATTTTTAATAACACCTGTGTCTTGAGGCTGGTTGTGGGGGATCACTGTCTGTCATTAGTCAGGCATCTTGTTTAAGCTTCCTAACCAGTTTGTTGACAAAAAATACCACTGTTTTGGAAGAAATCTGACACCTTTTTGCTCTATTTCTTTAACAGATTAGTTTGCTTTTCTTCAGCTCCTGTGCAAAGGGAGTCTGCCACTCTAGAACTGAGCTCCTGTTTGAAATAACGAGCATATACCTATGAAGTATTCATGAAAGGATCCAGGCTTTTTGTTTGCTCTTTAATTATTCCTAATTAAACATCAGGGGATCATTTGAGATAGTTGAAAGCTAAAATGCTTTTTCTGCACAGAATTCTTCAGATCCATCAGCTCTCAGTTATTTTCCTGCCAGGGTACTGCTGATGAGGGCTCAGGTTTGTTTCCTATGAAGGTGAAAAACAAAAACACTTTCAAATGTCTGGTTACTCTGGGTGGTTGCAGGCTCTGGCTAATAGTCACACATGCTGTGGTGGTCGCAGCCATCACACTGGTGCTGGAACACACCATGGACTCTGCCCCAGTCCTTCCACTTTTGTTTCCGCAGCCAGGCTCCACCTGATATGGAGGATGCTGCTTCATGATAGGTGGTTTTGTTCCAGGAGTGGGAAAGAGCAGGAGGTAAAAAGCCTTTTTTGTCTTCTTAGCAGTGGTGTTCCTCCTTTCCCCAAGGAAAGTGCTGGAGGTTAACCAGGCAGAGAACTAGTGTTGGCCCCTGTTGTGCAATCGTAAGTCTATCTTCTGACTTCTTCATCCCTCCTCTATGGGCTGGATGGGGACAGGAGGGCTAGTAATTGGTACCACTAATTCCCCAAAGCCCTGCTGATGGTCTTGGTGATCTGTGAAGGACTTAAAGCTTCTGTCATAGCCTGGGATGTATTGTAGCAGGAGTGTGTTTCTATGTTTGACTTACAGCTTTAGGAGGAAATTGATTGCCTGGATTTTGTCTGTAGATACTGTGCTTTGACTGGGAATGGGGCCATCCTCAGATGTAAACCATGGTGCTCTGCTGTTTGTGCTGTCATCATGCTACAGGCTAAGAAGAGAAACTTGCCCCCTCTCCGTCTCCATGCCCTTTTACAGGTATATCCAGCTTCTTTCAGAGAACTCTGAACCACAGTTGAACCTTATGTGTTCATTCTGAGCAGGTTTAGTGGCACTCCTAGTAACTTTGTTGGAATGCTCCATGATCTCCTAACTCTGCAATGTCCTTGTCACTTGTTCAGCAGGTAGTCTGGGCAGCTCCTCAGGCATTTAGAGGATCAGAAACAAGCCTTGCTTGCATGTGATGTTAAAGAAAAAAAACAACCCAACCTCAGAATGAGCAAATTAAAGTCAAGATTGTGTAGAGATTGCAAATTTATTAGAGCTGTTGGAGGGTAGGCAGTGTTGCCTTTTGTGGCACTGTTCCGTAATTGTGTGTATTCCCTTGTAAGCCTCTCGGTGCATCTCTCTGTGTTCCTATTGACGCGTGACAAAAAACTCCGAAGAGCGCCGGTGGGTTCTCTGAGTGGGAATTTCCATTCCTCACCTCTAGCTTCTGTCTCATGCCATGGGTTATCTGTATATGTGTGGTTGATGGTTTAGATGGGCCAAGGAACCAGGAAGGTCCCAGTCCCCAGGCAGGTCCTAGACATGTGGTACACAGGCATGCGGGGAATCAATGAGTCCATGTGGGAGTGTGCTCAGCACAGCACAAATTCCCTGCTGCCTGCAGACAGGCATTTGCTCACTGGACCGTCTTAAGCCTCCGCTTTGGAACGTATAGAGTGTATTTGTGACCCTACCAAAGCAGTTAATAAGATTTTACTTTCATTGAAGCATGCTCACAAAGTGGAAGGCAGTGTGACTCCCTCACAGGAATGTACAGCCTGAGCTCCTGTAAATTACAGGGGATGTTGCACTAAGATGGCTTTCTGCCTTTAGGGTTTAGCAGAAAACTCACTAATGCCTTTTCTTTTCTTTTTTTTTTTTTTTTGCTATTACTTGCAAACAGGAAATGAATAAGCAAAGAAAGACCATTATAACTGTGGTTTCAGAGGCTGTTCAGCTTGAAACAAAGGGATTTCTTCACATTCAACCTCATTAGTCTGATTAGTGGGCTTGTAAAATGAAGCATGAAAATGAAGCATGACATAGACATGAATTGATTGTACTAAAATCTACACAAACTTCTGCTTGGAAATGAAAGGATGACAGACATCTTCTCTGAGCTGTTTAAAAGGTTAAGTTTTCAAAGTAGCTCATTTTTTTAATAGCATTTCTGTAGCTCTTAAGAAGAGACTAGGAAGCTGAAAAATCCAAATGAGCCTGTCAGGTGATTTTGTTGGTTGGTTGGTTGGATTTTTTTTTTTTTAATAGAGCAGAGAAACATGATGATGTAATAAGTTATCAGTAGAAAGATAGGTTGGGCAGGAACATGTTACAACTGCGTAGAAATAGATGACGGGCTACTTGTTGTTTCCATTTAAAAATCTTAGAGAATACTTGGCATTATTTTCAGAAAGGCCTCTTTGTATCCTGCTGATTTCTGCCTTCAAATACACACTACCCTGTTTCCTTGGTTATTGCAAAAATACCTGTTTGTTTGGATCTTGACGGGAGATCCTGAAGGGGAGTGATTTTACTCTTTCAGCACTAGTTCAGTTACTGGCACTATGTGGTACAGGTGCAGCAGTCTTCTGTTTCTAGTGTAGCTGCACAGCTACAACATCTTATCTTTAAAATTTGGGTTTGAATGCCTAGTTTTCTTAGCAGAGATTAGTCACACAAGCCCATATATCTTTGGGTATGAACTGATTTATTTCTGCATGTGTCTCATACTGCCAAAACTAGGTCTGTCCAACTGCAGTGTGTGTGCTGCACGTGACTGTGTGACTCCATGTCCTTTTTCTTCTGTAGCTCACAAAAAAAAAAAAAAGAACAAGTAATTTGAATGTATTTTGGTGTATTTCGAAGAAGTGTTTTGAAATACTTCTTTCAATGATTAGTCACACTAGTACAGTTAAGATCCCAGAACTCCTTTTACAGTTGTGGGGTCTGCATTTCCAGTAAGAGCATCTGGAAAAAGATTTCTAAATGCCGTTGGATGTTGTGGAAAAGTGAGCTGGAGATGTTAATTCAGGACGAGAATTTGGCATCTTGGTAGTGGGGAAAGGAAGGGTATGGCTGGGGGGTTCCTGCAGATTGGAGAGGTGTGTGATCACTGTGTGATCATTGTGAGTGAGGGGCTGAGCATAGGTGTGCTTGGGGGACCCTGTAGTGCTGCCCTAGCAAGTCGCTGCCGTTATGGTTTGGCTCATTGGGAAGAACAGGGTAGAATGTTGGTGTAGGAGGTGTGCTAAGTTGTTGCCCTTTGGGTGGTGAAGCTTGGAGGTTTAGTGTAGGATGTATGGGGTCTGGAAAGCTTCCTGGGGCAATTTCCTGTTAGACAGCCTTTGCCATGAGTGGTGTTGCTCTGTTATGCACAGCCACAACATATTTCCATGAACCATGGAAGTAATGCATTTCCAGGTGTATTTACCCCCATGCTCCATATATAAGTGCATTACCCACATCAAACCTAAGTAGATGGGTGTTGTAGAGGTGACCTGTGCTGGGGACAGCACATGAAATGTGCAGCTTCTTCAGCCGCTGCCCTTCTGGCCTATAACTCAAGGAGCAGCAGTGTCTGCTGGGCACAGCCACTGCTGGTCATGCAGCGTGCTGGGTGCTCCCATGCCAGGATCAGGAGCGCCTGTGGAGAGCATGAGCTCCTGCCATAGGCTCCAGAAGCTCTGTTTTCTTGGGGATGGTCACCCCTTAGCAACCACTTTGTACCATAGGTTTTGTAGGCACATGGGATTTATTTCCCAAGCATGAGTCAGGACATGATTTTGCCTATAAGGATCAAAATATCTTTGAAGTGTTTCCATGGAAAGGGGGGGACCATATGGGAAAAAGGGAAGGGAGGAGGAAGGAGGATCACTTCCTTGAGCAAGTTTTGGGATAAGTGTTTTGAGTATGGCCATCCAGAGGCACATGTTGTGGCTCTTGAGTGCTGGGCATGGGCACTTTTCACTCTGTTTATTATTTTCAGCATAGGTTTGTGGAATTTGTGTAATTTAGTTAAGTGTGTGTGTCTCTAATACAAACCTCAGTGCAAACAAACCCTGCCCAGCAGGGACTGTTGCAGAAAGAAGAATGAGAGTACTGTTGGCTTGAATATTCCCTGTTCCCTGTCTTTCCAATGAATTCTGGATATTTCATGGGCTCCTGGTTCCTCTGCTGGTTAACCAGACAAGTATTTTAGTGACTTTAAGATGATTTCTTCTTTGTTTTGAATTAAGGGAGGGAGAAAGTGTAAGGGGGGAGGTTGAAGAAGTCCCCCTAAAAATGAAAGTACAAGTTGAAGTGTATTAAGTATATTAATTATTGAGTATATTAAGATACAATTGGTGGTTCAAATAGCCAGGTTTATGTCCACTTTTCAGAGTGCTTGGATGGCTGCTTGCTGTGGATCTGGGGAAGGCAAAAAGGGCAGCTGGATAAATGCAAACCTACCATGCAGTTGTTCAAGGTGTTGCCTGTCATTAAACGATCTCTTCTGCAGGAGAGAGGTTTTGAGAGGGAAGAGGGAAGTTCATCAAGAATTATTCAGCGTTGGTGTCACTTTCATCTTTGAGATTTCTGTGCACTCCAAAAACTGACTAAAGATTAAATTTGAAGTTGTGAACAACAACCTGTGTTAGAAGGTGTAAATATGTTTAAAAATACCATCTGTGTAGTTGAGCAAGGCACAGGAAAACTCATCGTGATATTTGCATCTGAAGTTAAAATAAAGAAGAGCAACCTGTTTTCCTGGTAAACTTCCACTGGTTTGATTTCTGTGAACTCCGGTGTGTTCCGGGGGCTGCAGTGAAGGACAGCACTATCTGTGTTAGCAGTAAAGCGATAGACACAATTAGTATTGCCTGCTCTTCCAGGAAAAAAGCCAATGGATGTCATGCGATGGATCTAAAAATGGATGGTGACGACACCCATTTTATGCTTCGTTTGATCCAGTGTAGTACTGTTGTGGTGCTGCTGTGTGGAGGAGGGGCTGAACTAAAATAATATGTATTTGTATTGATCATGAGGCTCATTATATGAGGCAACTTTTGTGGTTTGCCACTTAGAATTTCGCGCAATTTCTGCTGCAAAATATTGCCAGGGAGCTGTGTGCTTTGGTCTGGGGGTTTGACAGTTGTGGGTTTCTTGTATTTGTGCTTTCCTCTTCTATCTCAAATTTGGTGTTTACCAACACCTTGAGAAAAAGAGAGCAAGACCTTCAAGCTGCTGGGTTTGTTTGATTTTTTTTTTTTCCCGATAGAGAATATAAAATATAATTCAGTTGCCTAAACAGTTGTAACTGGGAAAATGCATTCCTGCCAATGTCTTTAAAAATAGCTTTGTTCTGGAAAATTCTGCTGAATTGGCATTGTAGTCACTCTCCTGTCACTCTCTCCAGTGGACATGTGAGTGGGTTTAAGTTTGCCAGCGTGAGTCTTAACTTTGATTTTTCTCACTTACGAGTTATAACTAGACAGAGATCCCCACAGATCACTCGCCTCTGGGCCACCCCAGGGTTCTCCAAACTCTGCACAGCTGAACTCTGGAGTGAGTGTTTAAGGATTGCCCAGGGCTGAAAATACTGATGGATAAGCTGGAATTGGAAATCACACCCTCTGTGAGCTTGTTGGTGTCTGTGGAGCGCGTAGCAGCATTTGGCAGCAGTCTAACAAGTGTATGCACCTCTCCCAGTCTCAGGCTTAATTCTTGTCCTGAACAAGCAAGTATTTATATGGGAAGAAGGTTTGGGGAGCCACAGATATGGATTCTCTTCCCACTAGTGGTAGTTCTGTGGTGCTGATAAGACTGAAAGAGCAAACCCATCCTGCTCCTCTTATGGCTGGGAAATTGTTCTGGCTTTGCAGACCAGAGTTCAGCCATCTGGGGAACTTGCTCAACTCTGCCCTAATTTCCAAAACTGCAGGATAAATTACGGGCATATCTGAAATTTGTTGGAACTTTTCTTGAAGCACTGTGTCAAGGGGCTGATAAAAGAGACACTACATTTTCTGTGAGCCAGCAGAACATTTTTGATTCATACCCCACCACTGCGTGCTTGAATAGCAAATGGAAGTGGGCATCTAACAGCTGAGGAAAATGTCTGAAATGACTTGGGGGTGGTATTGCAGCTCTTGGGAGGATGCATTAACTTCTGGTGAGCTGGAGCATTAAATCTGCTTTCTTGTCAGGGAAAGGATTGTGATCTGTTATGCCCTGTGGTTAGAGTGGGAATGGGGGCTGGACATTTTTAACATGAGCTCAGCTCAAGAACCAGAGAAGCTGAGATTTGGGTGCAAAGGACTGGGAGTCTGGCTGATAGTCGGATCAAACAGGCAGCCAAGGCAAGGGCATGATGAGAAAGAACCCACACTGCAAGCCCCTAAATCCTTGTAGAAAACTGCTGCCTGCAATGAGGGCTGTGTAGAGATGGGACAGATTGGAGCAGGTTTGACAGGAGGGGAAGGTGAGCTGGGCAGGGCAAGGGGAAGGCAGCATGAGGCAGAAATCAGAATAATGAAACCACAGACCTATGTAAGGACTGGGGGCTAGTGGAAGGAATGGCATCGGGGTTACAGGAAAGGATAGGGGTCAAGACTAAGCAATTGTCTGCAGTTGCTGCAGCTAAGAAACATGTTCAGCTCTGGAGAGACTAGAGGACATTCGATGTTTGATGGATGAACAAGCCATCAAGCTGGTGGTGCTGTGCTGCTGTGGTTTATCTAGGACCTTTGATTCTGGAGCTGTGCACTGGAGGGTGCCACCAACGAGCCTGGAGGAGGCAGTGCTTGAGGTAGTTTTCTTCTGGTTTGCCTTTGCCAGTGCTGTGGGGAGACAGCTTCAGTCCCTAGAGCCAGTGCCAGTCCTTCAAAGATCAATAGCCAGACCCCAAATATTAAAGTACACCTGGTGGGGCAAAGTCACTCTGGTTTCTGGTGCTGGTGCCTTTGAGGACTTAGCTTGCTGGCTTTGTCTGTAATTCCAAGACCTAAACACAGACTTTCCAAGTGAGGAGTTTGGGAGATGGTTTTGGGTTTGGTGTTTTTTTTGGTTTTTTTTTAATCAATCTAAAAGGAGTTGGATTTTTTGAGCTGCAACACAGGTGCAGTTAAAATGCAGGAATCTCCACATCAGGTAGCGCACAAGGTGTGACACAGCTGCTGCTGCCTCCAGCTTGTCAAGGTGTTGGTTGGCTTGCAGGTAGTCCTTGCAAGCCAAGCTCATGCATGTGCTGCTGCTCCCTAATGAGACATCCTAACCACATTACTGACTGGGAGGCATGACTGAAGAGAATTAAGTAACTTCCTGATTACTGGAATTTAGGAGTTCTTCAAGGAAAATGTTCCATGTGAGACCTGTGGCACATCACAAGCTTCCGAAACTTCACGTTGGCTTTCAGACAAACAACGACAAAAAACAGTAGCTAAGGTTTTTCTCACTTCTTAAAATTTTTTGTTTATTTGAATGCATTTTTAATGCAAACACACAAAACTGGGGTACGTCCCAATTGCTGGAGCCTTCTGGTGGTGCTTTTGTTGTATCAGTTAACTAAGGAAACACCAATGAACTGAGCCCAGAGCAGCAGGAATCCACGCCTGCCTCCCCCGCGGGCAAGGGTGGGCTCAGACGTAGCCCCAGGAAACCAAAAGGCAGCCTTTGTGCTGTGTGTTGGTTTGTGCTAAGGGAGCAGGACAGGGATGTGTGACAGACCTTGTCCTAACAAAATATTGTTAAGGATTTGCTTTTTTCTTAGAAATTATTTCTTCCTCCCTTGGGAAGCCTATAATTAGGAGTTGGAGGGGAGGGGAAGGAAAAAAGAAGCTGTTGATTTAGATGTAGCAGAGTATTTCCAGTTCTCCACTGTACTAAAAAAAAAAAATATATATATATACACACACAAACATATGTATGTTGCATGTCTGTGAATAGCTTTATAAAGCTCCTCAGGTAGAAGGAACAGATGAAACCTTTACCACCTAGAACTGGAGCATCTGTTTGTTAGTTTTCCCGTGCTCTGCCTGCTGCTCCAAGTGAGTGTGATGAATCACGTAGTGTCTGCAGATCTCAGTATGGCTTAGGAGCCTGTGTCTCCAGTGAAAAGACAGTTGGACTTTGTTATCCAAGTTTTCTGGGCTTTCTTGTATTTTTACAAGATTACATTTTTACATGTAATCACATGTTGAGAATTTCCTATTGTATTTTGTTACAAGCATTTCTTTGATAAACATCATGAATCTTACCTTAGTGAAATTTGTGTTCTAGGAAAAATAGTTGCTTGATCATTTTAAAAAGATGATAGACTTGATACTCAGCCAGAGACCGAGACCAGCCCAAGTCATGAGAGCTTGGCAAAACAGGCCAATTTTTCAGCAGAATGTAATGAGTGTTGAACAACATCACTGGGATCAGAGTTGTGCTGTTAGAGATACAAAGTCTGATGCCAAGAAATGGTGCTTTTAGGCAGTGAAAGATGATGTACGCTGAATTTTAAGCACTCCTGCTGGCCTACTGGGAAGAAAAAAAATTAAAAGCTGCAATAAATCTCTGTTCAGCAGAACAAAAGTCAGCTATTAATACATAGGTTGCATCATGTTTCTGACCAGGGTTTGGGTCAGAGTTGTACTGTCAGAGTTTAGCTGTGCAGGATGTTCATATATGTAAGGAAAAACCACTAAAACTCACTAACACGAGAAGTGTTTAGCTGTAGAGGGGGAAAGAAAAAAGGCAGTTCAAGGCACTACCAGTATGTTCCTTCAGCTATTTGAACATGGGAATGGTGAATGCAGGACCCTCTTAAGTATGAGAGTGTGAGCAAATAATGCACTAATTCATATTAACAGTTAGCTATTACAATTTTTAAAAGGTAGAAGTTGATCTGAACAGGTTAATCCCTATTTCAGAGATTGTTTTTGGTTTTTTTCCAATACTCAGTTGGATTAGGGTCTGCTATGCTGAGTTAGTCTTTGTCCAAGCGTCCCCAAGACTAAGGGGATACTTTAAAAGGGAAGGTTTTGTACAGGTAATGTTAATTACAGTAGACTTAGAGGCAAGGATTTGGTTTCTACTCCTCCTGAGCGTCCAGTTTAAGAGAGGAGGAAATGATAGCCCACTTTTGCAGGCTCTTCACAGGATTTGCTGCTGTTTGAACAGCTCACTGGTGCCTGTGTGGGCACTTCATGTTTCAAAGGCAGTTGGCAGAAGGGTCAAGCATTACCAGCTTCCATACAGCCCTGAAGTTTAAGTGCATGTTTGGAAATTAATTTCCTAATGTGTCTGTCCTCCTACTACACGATCAGTCTAATTACACAGGCAAAACCGGCATTTTCTGTATGGAAAAGGATTGACCTGTTTAACAGCAGCACTGGAGTTATCAACTGTGAGGGTGAAACAGAGGTGTGGAAGGAGTTGTTGGGGGAAGCCCATTAGTCGGGTTTGTGAGGACTGCTAGAATATGATGGCTTCTGTTTCTCCACCAAAACTCAGGTTGGGAACTGTGGTTCCAACTCAGGTTGGGAATCAGCCTCTGAACTGTGATTCTGTATTCCTAATTTTCCCCTTTTTTTTTTTTTTTTTTTTTAAAGGTGGGATTACAAAAGGCACCCTCAGCTCCTCAGACAGAAACACAGTTTTGAAATGGAAGCAGCAGTCTCAGCCAGAGGCCAAGTTTCAGAAGGGCAGTGGTGTGCAGGGCATTAATTCTTCATTCGAGGAAAGATGGGTAAACTCTACAAAGCAGTATGGACCTTTGGCAGCCTCCTTCCCAGCTCTCAAATATGGGTAACATTTGATTGTTCTTTCAGTCTTCAAAGATCAATGCAAACCTTTATTTTCTATAAATAATTTAATAAATACTTTTGTTTTACAATGATACAACAAATAACAAATTCATAGCAAATGAGTCACAAAGAATTTAGGATCAGTATACTTTAATAAGGTATCAGTGTCAAAATACATTTCCTTATCAAGTTTAAGTTCCCATACAGTTATAATATTGTCAATAAGAATTCAGCAATATAGATTATGAAATAATTATGATAAAAATATGATTAATATTAAGACATGGAATATTTTTTCAGAGTGTTTTAGTAAACTGTTAGGGTATAACATTTTTAATGCTGAAACTACACAAATAAGAAACAGAAGAGCAGTATTCAAGTGTCTTTAATCCTTGAAGCCTTAAGTCTGTGCCACTGCAAATTTGTCAATCTGGATGGCCAATTTTCACCAGATTTTGATCCTAACAATAAATTTTTTCCACACAGTAATAACTTCACTTTAGAAGTAGATTATTTTTGGTAATAAACTCTTGAAAGATTGCCTACAATAGGGAGTATATTTTTTTTACATCATGTACCCAAAACAAAAGGTCTTCAGCTTTTCTAAGTATGTGTGGTTAAGACTCGCTTAACACAGCGAACTCTGAAGTGCTCTGTGAACCCAAGGCTCTCTCTATGCAAGTGTCAGTGCATGATATAAAGCAATTTTATACACCAGGCTTCAGCAGACTCGGAAGTCTCAAAAATACATTTTTGTTCTAAGTTTCTGGGCCAGATTTTTGCCTTTATTACTTTGCCACTGTTTCATTTTCTTCAATGAATCTACAGTGATTTATACCAGTGGAGGAAATAAGATGATAGATCCTAACAAAGATCTAAGTCTGTCTGTATTTTAAAGTAAGAACTGCTCACCTGCCTTTTACTGTAATATTTTCTGCTGTTTAGAGATGTTGTAGCAAACTTTCAAAGCCCTTTGAAAGCATTCAAAGCCCTGTTTTTCAAGTACGTGTATGACAATTAATGATAGTTGGAAAGGAGCTCTGAAAATGTCTGGCTGCCTTTTAATGACTTTTTAGCTACTGATTAATGCAAGGCAAGTAAAAATGAGAGACCTCCCTGCTGGCTATTCATCTCACTCTGCAATCCCTAATTCTTTTTGTCTAATTATAACTGAGTTAGCCTAATACACTGGGCAACACTACTTTAAGATTTGTTGATTCAATATTGCAATTATATTGCTAGCTAGCATATAAAATGAAAAAGGGTAACATTAATCAGAGGTGTTAGTACTGGCCACTGCTCCGATTCCTGAAATATCAGCAACATCATAACAAATACTACACGTTTCTAGCAGAAACAGCTCTTAAAGTAGTTGTGTAGTAGATAGAGCAAAAGTACCAAGAGATGATTAACAACTGACCCAGAGAGAAATAATAATTAAAAAAAATCTGTTTTGTGTAAAAAATAAAGGCAACAACAAAGAACAAAACAAGAAACCTCAACACAAACGAAAACACAGGTCTAAATCCTCCACTGGGGCAAATCTGTAGGACTCCCTTGGCTATAGAGCTAAGCCAGGTTAAGGCAGCTGAGAATGTGGCTTGCTTCTGAGGAAAAAAGCTTAAAACGTGCAACTTTCACAGATACCCACAAACATTGCATTTCACCATTCACATTTCTTTCAACAAAGTGTATAAAAATGAAGGAAAGGGATGGGAGGCAGAAGGCTAGGATTTTTCCTTAGTATGCTTTTCCAAAAGTTATTAAAGTTACAATAAAATAAATGCTGGAAAACAGAAAGACTCAAAGGATTTTAATTTGGCAGATCAACAAAAAGCTGTGGTTGGAGATCAAATTTTTTTCATTCATCTTTGGCAATAAAAATATATCTTTGCAGTACTGCAGCCAAAGTATCACATGATGAGGCATTTATACCACAGCTTTTTATTAGCATGGAATTTGAAAAAAAAAATTCAGAATATAAATTACAGGTAATGAGATAAGGGGAGGGTAATCAAACTCTCTAAACACCACTTTAATTGCAACAGAGAAAATACAGTAGATGTATTTCTTTAATATGAATAATAAAGTGAGTAACTTCAAAAGGCCACTATTTGGTAATGTGGACAGGTTCAATATCTAAGTAAAATCCTGTAAAAGTGTACTGGTATTAGAAATTGTCTACTTGCAAAAATATATTTAAAAACTTGAAGCTGTTTTGAACAGTATAGGCCACGGAATATTGCGGGATCGCTCAGGTCGCCTGGTCCAGTGCTCGGAGCAGTTCGCTGCCCTGCAGCAGCGTCGAGCTGCCCAACACGGGCACGTTCACCTCACAGTCATATCTTGTCAGCTCGGGCAACAAGTAGGGTTCAAAGGAGGGCCCCAGCAGGCGACTGGTCATACCTGGAACACAGCAGTGATGCAAGTTATGGTGCTGAGACCAGAAAGGGCACTTGTTTCCTCCCACCTCTTCTGTTTACACCAGTTTTGTTCTGTTTTTATGTCAATATGCCTCAAACCACCAGCGTTTCCAGGTGGCAGAGCAAACCTGTGCTCTGCCCCGCCTTAAACTGCTGCAAGGGTGCCACACAAACAAGTGCAGTTTTTCACCTCCACCCCCAAATTTAGAGTGCTCTGAGAAAAACTGTATTGGTGCAGATGAGGAAAGCTGTAGTAAAAGACATGGTTTCTGAATTGACACCCATTCCCCTCATGTATTAAAAAGAACGGATACACATTCCCTTTAATTACATATTTCGTCATTTAAAAGGCACATGTTAAGACTAAACTACAAACTACTATTTCAATGCTGCAGCAAAGTTGTTTAGTACAATGCAATAATCAACTCCATCACGAGAGAATTGAGTATGGATGGAGGATGACAGGACCTCCAAGGTGAAAAGGTGTTAAGTTTAACTGAAATGAAGGGTAAAAATACTTTTCTCGTATATTACAAATGTAAACATTACAGTTTCACACTAAACCACAGAACTAATTTTTTGTGCTATAGTTGGATCTTACTTTATCATCCTCCTCCATATTTTTTGGTGTGGGGTTTTTTCATGGAATCAGTATTGGAACAAAATACCAACATTTTCCAATTTCTGTGATTGACAGCTCTTACCTGATGCTTTATGAGCTGGCTGGACACTGTAGTCCTGACAATGGGAACTGTAAAACAGAGGGGGAAACGCTCCTGCTTTCAAATTCTCACCCGGACTTTCACAAGTGGGTTGATGCTGCTGCTGTTGCTGCAGTTGATTCATTGGTTGGCTCAGACCTCTCGAGTTACAGAAAAATTCATCTGTAGGGAATTAAATAGTAGGGAAAAAAAAGTTAAATTAATCCAGTGTAATAATTACAGTAGATAATACTGATCCAAAGCAAAGTGAACCTTGGTGTGATGGTGTCACAGCACAGGCAAATCCACGTCTTATCACAAAGGAAGTCTAGAAACAGCCCCAGCAGTAGAATTGCAGTCAAGATTTGCTTGTGTAAGGAAACACAGTGTTGCAGAGAAACAGTATCTGCTCTAGCTCTGAGATAGTCACACCTCGGAGCAGCACGAGGTAAATACAGCTCCATTAAGTTGATTTCTGTTCCCTCCAAAGCAAGTGTGCAAATGTAAATGAAACTAACTAAATGGTATTTATCAAATGTACCTTTAAATTGTTCAGCTCTTAGCGATACAACTTGATCTTTAATTTTAGCTTAGTGTAATATTTACAGAGCTTATTTACATTTCCTTTTGAAAGAGCTTTTTTCCCTATTCAGCCTGTCTTAAAATGGTGTTTCAATATGGAACATTGCAAAACCACTTTCTTTTGTCTTACCAGTAAGAACACTTGTGCTGAGAGACTTCTTTTCTGTAACCAAGGAACAGTTTTCCCCCTTGAGAAATTTCATTCTCTTCCACATTAAGTGAGATGGGTTAATGACAGATGGATCTCCCTAGAATGAGAAGGGAAGCAAAACAAACAATTACACTGATGACCGTGGTGAGTCCAAAGCTGTTAAGGGGATGCATTTCTTATGATTACCCCACTCAATTGTTGCAAAGCTTGTTCTTCATAATCCAGTTGTCGCTTCAGTTTCAAACTGTTAGACAGAGCAAGTCTTGCTGGGTTTACATCTATGCCTCGTTGTCCAAAAGCATCCAGGGGCCTGTGGAAAAGAGATCGTTGTGAGTGCACAGGGAGGCAAATCGAATCATCTTGTTCATTTCTACAGATTCTTCTTTCATTTAAAAACATTTAAGGTGTCTGAGACTTGCCAGTGGACAGATCTCAAACATCAAATGTTTTTATTTCCTTTTATTAGTCATCCCACCGTCTCTAGAAACTTTTGACGTTTGGGATCAAAGACTTATGAAAGTTTAGCATAAACAGCCCCTAAGGATTTCCAGGCAGACAAAAAAATGCTGTGGAAAAGAAAGCAATGTAATTCTTAAGAATTAGATTTGAGAGCCATGCATGTCCCCTTGCTTTATATACTGACTATAAACACACAAGTTGCTGACTGGGGACAAACCCTTCCTTTGCAGATGCACATTCAGACACTGGTATTTCTGCCAACAAGAAATCCCAAAAAGCAAACTGCACAGTTTCACGTTTTAAAATGACCATTGCTGTTTTACGTACTTCCTGAACATGTCAGTGTGACCAACACTGAAAACTCAAGAGCTAGAGAGAAACTCCTAGTTATGAGGCAACTTCTAGGACTACACCCTTGGATCTACATCACATCACATACTGTTCACATGTCTAAGAAAGCAAACAAAAAGGTTGTAGAAAAAGAGCCTGCAATTTAAGGCTGTAGTATTTACATATGCCAACAATAATGTACTTTCATTCCTCCCTCTTCCCCATTTTCTGTTGTGCAGAAAATATATGCAAGGTAAGAAAGTTTGTGTGTGTCCCTGCTACTGCTGGACCAGTAAGTCTTTTTGGTACTGTTCTTAAATTGAATAAAGTCAAGCATGCTTTGCAAAATTACTGGTGTAATTTTAACCGGACCAGCAGGAAATTCATTTTACATTAATTTCTTACAGGCAATGAAAAATTAGCCCACTTCTGCTTCCTCCAGACTCACTGCCACTGGGGGAGCACCACATTAATTTCCCCAGAGCTGCAGCCTGATGCCTATCACAACAAATTGTTTCACCTGAATTGAGAAAAATTTATTGTCAAGATTACGACCCCTCTCATTTCCCAAAATATTTTCTGGGTAAATATACATAGTTACAGAAACACATACCTTTTTTTATATATGGGCACCCTCTGAGAAGTTATTGGTGGCCCCGAGGGGGAACTTGATAGGGATCCTGAGTATTTGTCCATGAGTCTCCATTTCGCAGGAATATATTCTAATGGGGGATCAGGTGGCCACTGGGTGTTTGGTCTTCCTCCCATCGAAGACAGGGGAGTGCTGGCTTGGTCATGGTATGGTGGCAGAGATGACCTACTCATATTGTTGAAGAACACCGATGACAGGGACCCATGGCCAGAGTTAATTTTTTCATTTGATAGCTGTGGGCAGTATTTCTCGGGGAGGAACTGATTCTGTGAAGTAGGAGCGAGGGGTTGGAAGATGGTACTCATGCTACTTAGACTCTGCTGGGTATTTTGTGCACTTTCAGAGAGAGGACGTTCTTCTTGGCAGATGGGGCTGAGCTGGAAATCTTCTCCATCCATAGGAATGTAAGGAGCCAAGGTTTCAAGGTCCAGTTCATTAAAGTCAGTCTGTGCAAAGACAAAGTAAGTTCATAAGAAACTCTAAGTTAGTAATAGTTGTGGCAGTGAGTGTGATATGGAATACTAACAGATGCAAAGCTGAAAAATCACTGTATGCCAAATTTACCTAATGAAACTGGCCAACTCCTGTTTAAAGATGTCTTATTTCTATGCTAGCATACATGCTCATCGTATCATCAGCAGCACAATTAAGACAACAAACTGAAGGAAAAAACATCCCAGAGGAGCAACATTTGTTAAAGCAGCTTGCATGCAGCCTCCAGCACCACTGTGATCTGAAGTCGATGTTGTTTCACTAAGCTTTGAACAACTTGTCTGTCAAGACTCTACAACATGCGGCATGTAGTTCAACCTCAGGCTTTTTCATGTTAAAATACAAAACACAGCTTTCTCATAATCCAGCTACATAAAAAAAGGTGTCTAAAAATGCAAAAGTTGAAAAAATTTAGCCAGAAGGACACCATCACACTTAAACCTGTTTTCTTTTTTCCCTTGGAGGACTAGTCATACCCACATTCACTCCTCTTGGCATTTGACCAGAGCTGAACAGAGAGGATAATCAATGTTGGCCCACCAGTCAGCTCATAACACCCCTGCAGCACTTTGCTAAGACTTGATTCTCTCACCAAAGCAGCTCATGTGGTGGGACACAGCTGAGCAAGCAGATGCTGAATCTGACAATACTGAAGTTTGCACATGTCAGGTCTTGCACCGAGTTTCATCCTGATCCACACTTGTCTCCTATCTGTCCACTCTTGCTTTCATTTCTATGTCCAGACTTAGCCAAAATTTCTTCAGAACATGGACTACAGCCTACCTAAGCCAATTTTGTTGGTAAATTGAAGCACCTAATTTGGGCCCCAGCACCCCAAACTCTCTGTAGGATTAATAGATGAAGATGAGTGTGAGGTCTGCGCTACCAAGCAGCAGTGCCCGTTCCTTTCTCTCACCTATAAAGTACAAGCTCTTGACAAAGGCATTTCAATTAAGTATCTAAAGTTAGGTAAGCTGAATCAGGCTCACACCTTTTACGCACTAGCTCACTTGTTGTGATGTTGAAGTAGTGGGTTTATTTATTTATAGGGGAAATTTTTACACTTACAGCATGATTAGAACGCAGGGGATGGAGGCTGTGTGTTACTTTATGTGCACGTAATTTTCAAGTCTCTCTGAAAATCTCCAAGATGCAAAACAGAAAGGATATATCTTAAATGAGTTTTCATTTTGTAGTTAAAGGAGGTATGTGCCATGAGGGGCATTTCTCTCTCATTTGGTTGTTTTGCAAGAATTAGTTTATTTATATCTTTTTCTAGAAAGGATGTTTACTCATTAGTTATTCGGCTGGATCTAAAAACAAATTGCTGCTGCTTATATTCCTTATCCAATCTACAGAAGCCTCCGAATTTTGAAAGCTCTCTGGTGATTCTTTCTTAGCAATGCCACCACAGTGACACTCTAAACCTCATGCTTCAGAGAGTGAGGGACAGAGATTGACATGGCAGCTTTTGGAAGTGCACTGTTTTGTTAATGTGTGTCCAAGGTTTGGCATACGTGTGCAAATGCAGTTTACATGCTGTATCCCAATATCTGCACACACAATGTGTAGCTGTACTGTCTACTAGCACGGGACTGATCTTGGTGGCTTTTGGAAGAGATAGTTCATTACCTGGGAGGTGCACTGACTTTTTGATTCTGTGTCCATGGCAAAAAGTTTTTCCATCACCTCGATCTTAAGATCTTCATCCACAGAACTGTAATAATCTCCTGGGCTGCTGGGCTGCATGGAAATAACAATTTGTTACAAGCAGGAAGACAATCACAGTACTGGCTTAGCATCACGTCATTTATACCACACTGTTACTCAGTAACAGATCTTTCCTGAATGGCCAGACTGTATGTTTAGTGTCCTCAGAACCCTAAAATGAGCACTTCTATCATAAGCTTTTTTCGGACACAAGATTGTCAGTACAAAGCATAGGCATCCATTACAGGAACCTAGATGTCATCTTATTTTAAATGGTTTTTTGGCAACTTAGACCATGAACAAGAAATGTACACCACTGAATACTTTTGTCAAGAAAGAAGGTACTTAGCAACACCTCCATGCTTTTTTTAAGACTGGATGCCCTCTGGTAAGAGTGGCTCCAGCTCCTGGGGGCAGTGCCACAAAAGCATGTTCATTCCTTCAGTGGAAAACTCTGAGGAGCGGCTCTCAGAAGCCTGACTTGGCTAAGCTTCCTAAAAGCTACAACTTTTTTTTCTGTTCTACTGAACAGAAAGAGGATGGGTCTGGGGCAATGCTCCCAGTGGCCACACCATTTTACATCAGCTTTTTATACATGGCTAACTCCATGAAAGGTGGTAGCATGTTCTCCTACTAGTGGTTTTATATGTTACAGTAATTACTGAGGGACGGCTGGGCAACAACGAGGACTGCAGTGTGAAGCCAGGATATGGTTCCCATTTGATAGTTTTGCTATTGATTCTTAAGGCATAATATAGTATAGGAAGGATAGAGATATGCTGGGCCTTGCTAATAAGGAGTGAGACAGGACTGCTAACACAAAAATGTTGTCTACATATATTGATGGGATTTGCATACAAAACATAACATTCTTTCAATGTTTTTTAAGCTCTTCTTACCGTGGAACAGCTACTGTTGCTGCTTGCACTTGGGGTACTGCTGCCAGGTGCAATCTGAGGCATAGTAAAGGATGGTATTGTCAGTGTTTCACCTTGAGCAGGATGGCTTTTCACTTCCACTGGCCATGCTTTGTTTGGTGTCAAAACAGCATTGGTGAAGGCAGGGGCTTCCTCAAACGTCTGTGTTCCTGGATGGAGTTTTAACAATATTAATGAATACTTTTAGCTGGTACAGTGTTATGATATAACTGCAGCTATTCATTAAAAGTAAACACTGCTCCTAGTTGCCATGACAATAAGTTGGCATAGGCTTAATGCACGTTATTTAGTCAGCAAGAAAGCCTGATTCTGCTCTCATTCACAGAAATTTTCCACTGGTGTGAGCATGTGGGCTCTTTTAGCCATTACTCCCAATTTGTACACAAAGCAAACAGACCTTGTCTATTAAGTTTCTAAATGCAGGCTCACATGTGCTTCTTCGTTGCACAAAAATAATTTATACAAATACTAACCAAAATCCAGGGAAATAATGGCATCACCAGGTGTTGGTGCCAGCTGAGCAAGTTCCTCTGGTTCTTCCTTTAGCTTAGTAAACAAGAAGTCACTCTTCTCTGTTGCAGGGATGCCGCTGTCATAGGCAGTGTTCATTGTCAGCAGGTGAGGCTTGAAGAGTGATTCTGTTTGGTCCATGGAGAACACAACATCGTTCTTCTCAATCTCACTAACAAGAGAATAGGTTTTAGGCATTTTGTACTGTAAAGATGAAAGATGTGGATAAAGTAGGCAGTACAAGCTCTCTGAGGCTGAGGCTATAGGCGCATTTTGGCCTCTCGGTTGCACGCCAGGCTCTCGACAGGCGAGGCACAGTTCCAGCGTTGCTGAGCACCACCATCTCGGATGACGCAGAGAGTGTGGTCAGGACTTCTGTGGGAATACTCGGGGCTTTGTTGCTCTGCTTTTTAAAGGGATGTAGTCGAGGCTGTAATGACCCAGACCATCACTCAAATAAGTATTTCCTATTTTGGCCCCAACTAGGACCAAAAAAACTTAAGTTTTGCCAAATGAAGGCAAAACTTCTGATTGGTCCTGATTTTTGAGGCTGTAAACAGCTTCTCCTAGCAACAATATGATACAATTACTACTTAGTTTTATCTCTTGGTCACAGCATTAGAAAAACAAAACACATTAGCAGTTGTGTTACACAATGAAATCTTGGGTGCAGACCTTACACTCTGTTGCATGAGCACAGCAGCCGCTCTGCAGAGGAGAAAGGCTGTGGTGTATTTCAACAGCGCGTATGGGAACAGGCATGCCACATTTTTCATCGATGTCTAACATCAGTAAACAAGACTGAACAAACATGACTAAACTGATCTTGGAACAACAACGCTGAATAAATAGACCCTTGAAAAGTTCCTCCAAATACTGCGTTTCTCCAGCACATGAGTGCACACGTGTCCTGGTGTGCGCCGTGAACCCACCTCAGCACGTAGTTGACGCAGACGATGCACTGGGGCTGTAGGTTTCGGGTATTGTAAATCACTGTTCCTTGGGTCTCCAGCCACACGTATCCCCCATGCTTGGCAAGCATACGGTACTGGCCCGTCACTACTTGACCTTTTGTACACACTGAAGAAAGGGGGCAGAGATATAAATAATGCAGCGGGACAGGGACACACAACATGTAACACTTGTTTTAAATACACCCACTTCTGAGTTTTCATTATGCGGAAGTGCACTAAGGCATTTGTTAGCAAGGATGAGTTTAACTTTGGGGAAATTCAGCCATTCTAAACATGAAAGGGGCTGTTCATTTGAGGCTTCCGCTCAAGATTGAGAATTTGAGTACTGGCATTTGAGTTCTTGAGATGGTCTGAATCTTCAGATCAGAATGTGGAATTTTAAAAATTTAATATAATATCCCAGCTGCTCACAAAATAATGCCTGCTGACTGCATGTTTCTTGAGTCCCTGTTGTAGAAGTGTCTCAGTTTGGGCTCCCAAACTGATCTGTAGAAAAGTGAATTTATGGAGGAAACTATTCATAGTTTCCTTATTTAGGTGATTGATAACATAAGAATCTGATGATTTAAAAGCTATATTCACTAAGAATTTTTTTTTAAATTAAGATCTTGTGGTAGTAGTCTCACTCTTAAAAAAGAATAAAAATTAAGAATAGTAAACAGGACTGCTTTGTCTAGACAAAAAAAAGCTGAACAACTGTATTTCTCCCTCTGGTTGAACTGTGTTGTTCCTCTGCAAGAGCTTGAAATTAGAAGAAACCAAGACCCACGTGACCAAATCAAATAATGTTTATTTAACTCTGTTTTTTGAACTGTCCTGTGTTTTTGAAGCAATAAACTGACAATAGTACAACTTGGGTTTAAAGCTTCTAGATGTTTGAAGGGTGAAATCTGTAGCCCTGCTACCCTCCAATATTTTGCAATATTTGCAGAGAATGAGTTTTCAGTGGGGAGCTTTGGACTTCTGAGATGTAAAGTTTTATGATGTCCTGTTTGTTGTAATTCAAAGTTGTCAGGAAAAATAATGGAAAAATTATGTTGATCAGTGGCAATAAAATTAGGGCTGGAGTAGTCAAGCAGTACTCGCACTAACAAGAGCTTGTACTTGTAAGCAGACACAGTCACACAGAGTAGCAGCAGAAGTGGGAACTGGCTGAATTAAACCTTTGACCACACATTGGCAACCTTTCCTTTTAAACAGCTTTTACATCCAAAAGAAGTATGCCATCAAACTAATGCCCTAGAAATAATGCAATTTGACTCAGGAGGACTGGGAAATTGATTCTGTGGTCTTTTTACAGAAAAATACCTTGTGAATGTGGCCATTAACAGAAGCCATTTATTGTCAGCGTCTCTTACATTGCCACCATACAAATGTACAAATCCAGGCCTGTAAAATACAACAACTGTTTTGCAGATAATTGTTGCTGTGTTTATCCTTCTATTTCTGAAGTTTGTTTGTTTTCTTCCTAGGAGTATTTAATCATCCTTCATTTAATTTATTTAGACAAAGTAGAACATTACTTTTATTGATTAAATACTTCTGGTGGAACAAAATCAAAAGGCTTTCATTTCAAAGTGTTTTAGTGACTGGACTGTTCTGCTCTGCTTGTGAAACATAATTACACTGCTTCCTAATCATCAGCTCATCAATAAGAGTCACAGTGTAGGCGCCTGTTACATTACAAAGAAGCTTTTTACTGCTTTAATCTTTTTTATTATTATTATTCAAAGCATGTCATGTTCTGATATAATAAAGTACAGCAGAATCCCTCCATGGGGTAATCTCATAAATTACTAATACACTTGTAACTGCTGACTTTGTTATCAATGCTACATTTAAGGTTCTGCCTTCAGAGTGAACTTCTCACTTCTCTCTTTATTTTTTTAAACATTTTATAAAGTATACATTACCTGTATCTGTACAGAACTAGTTACCTGTCAATGAAATAGGCTCCAATTAAATTCCTTATCTTTGTGTGGAGGGAGGAGGAAGGCAGGGATGAACTTAATAGTACACAAAACCATGACTCCCGTGGAAGTCCTGCTGAACTTCTGCTATGTACTACCAAGTGGCGTGTCCCAGGTGGTGACACTCGGCTCCCCAGTGAAGTCAGGAGCAATATTCTCACTGGCTTTAATGGCAACAAGACCAGCTCTTAGTGGAAATGATTATAGATACTTAATTGCTGAATCAGAAAATACAGTTGTACAGTCAATCTGTTGTGTAGGTTTATGTCAGAAGACAGAAATTTGCGTCTAGCTTGTGTAACATAAAAACTGGGGTATGTGAAACACTGCCAAGTGCACGCTCATCTTCCACGCCGTAGTGACTAATCAAGGCTTTCGTACTCGCTCTGCTGCTGTACTTCCAGCCATGCACACAGGCACTACTGTGGCTTGCTTGAACGTGAGGTTATTTCACCTCAAGGAAAAAAACCCAACCCTGCAGTACAGTAAAGCTGCAATAAGCATGATGTATCACTACATCAGAAGGAAGGAAAGGGAAGGAGTTCTGCTTTGTGCAAGAGATTCATCTGAGGTTTTTCTTTTCAAACTTTGGTCCTCTTCCTCTATTTCCTATACATCTTTACAACACTAACTGGTGAGCATTCAGAATTGATGACTGCATTATTGCAAGGACATGTGCTCTAGACATAGCATATTTCTGATTAAAATTATTGTTTAATAAATGCAAGTGTGCTGAACATGAATTTTGAGGGGGGTATTTCCATGTACGAAAGGACATGGCCAGGGAAAATGAGGAAGTTCTGTATAACCACATGCTTGGAAGAATCAGTAAGGTCTGTATAAGCTCTACACCTGCTTGGTTACCCTGTGCATTACACAGCATCTCAATGGCACACATAATGGAATCCAGGCATTTCCCCTTTGAAGGGTTTATGTGTGTATTGTCAAGTCACAGCTTGCTGCCACTTTGTCTTTGTGGTTGTTCTCTGACTTGGTAAGAAGCCTGATGGTCCCAAAACACACTATTTATCTTAGAAAAACTAGAGGGGTCAAATTTGCTGGTGATTTTAGCTGATGGTTCTGTTGTGGGCAACCACATTTATCACAGCCATAGACTTTGGTCCTGTGCTTCCAACAGTAAAAAGATAATCCATGCTGATCCTGTGCTATCATAAATCCTATGGAACGGTTTGATCCTAAACATTTATAACCTGTGCAGTGCCTTGGGGACTTTTGGTGGTGTAACACCATCCCTCTAAGACTTGCTCTTGCCCTCATTCCGCTTCTTGATCAGACCTTGTACCCTGCAGCAAGTTCGTAGGACATGGTCCTTTTCAGTGGGCACAAATGGCATCCAGACACACATCCTGCACTGTGTGAGGTCAATTGAACTGCTGGGGTGAGAAGCAACATCTCTTAATGCCTGGTCGTGGTGGGTACTAGAGACTCTCCAGAAATCTTTACATGGACAAGTAACATAGTGCTGCCATTTCATCAGCTAGATAGGGATAACCAGCAAGGGCTTGCTTACTCTCCCTTTCCCGTTACCAAATGGATTGCCAGCTCCCATTTTATTCCCTCCCTGGTGGTGTCCCATTCTTAGAAATCCGACTGAATGATTCAAAAGTACCAGTGCAGCACACCCCCTGATTTCACAGGATGACTTTCAATAGCCCAGCATAGGATGTGAACATCCTATCTATAAATATCACTTATTAATTTTTACTGGTAAAAACACTAAAATATTGCCTAAGAAATAATTTTTAAAATTACATTCCCAGATAACACTCACTAAGTATGGGCTGATCTATTTTTTTCTTTTAAGCAGCTTTGGAAACAGGATGATTCATATCAACACTGTGTTACAGCACACAACTTTCATCACTGCCAAACGTTTTTTCAAGAAACATTTCAACTTAAAACTGTCCTGAATCTTTGCCATTGGAGCTAACCCCTTAAGGTCAGACAGCTATTCTCTGCTGCAACTTTTCTCTGGGAAGTACAGAAATATTTTTTGTAAGTCTGTTTGGTGGGCAATTCCCCATAGATGTGACCTAAGTCATGGGCTTTTTCCTGAGGACAGAGACCTTCATCACAGCATCTACAAGGTGTGTGGTTTTTTTGGTTTTTTTTTGATCTTCTAGGTTCCAGTCTAGCTGTTTTGCTTTGTTTCTATAAAAAGAGCATCTGCAGAGGTTTTAGTGATGTGCTGCTGAGAACTCTCCAATAAACTGGTTTGGGGGCCACAACAGCCAAGGGTAGGAAATGTCATTTGTACATTAGTGCACCACCTTGCCTCCAGCCAAAGCACCAACTCTTAAGGACAGAGACTGAAGATTTAAATCCAATTATTTTAAGGCACCTGATGTGAAAGAGATGGAAATTGTAACTGTGTGGCCTGCTGAAGAGAGGGATCTTGGATCTCATCTCTGCTCTCAGAATAATTCAGGTACTTTACTTTAAGAACAGCTAGAACTGGCAGTTCCCATAGGCATAACAATAACAAGAAGCAGCTGTTCCTGGCAGTAGGTATTATTTGTATAATGAATATCCCTTTTAGAAAATCTCCTTGCACATCTACTTTGGATGGGGAAGATAGTTGTTATTTGGTAGCAAAAGAGAGACATTCGAAAAAACACTTCAATAAGCTCTTCCTATCTCCCTTTAGCTCTGCCTGCTGAGCCCAACAGCAGACATGAGAAAGATAATCAGAGAATGGCTTGGGATCTTTAAGGGACCTTAAAGATCATCCAGTTCCAGCCCCTGCCATGGGCAGGGACACCTTCCACTGGACCAGGCTGCTCTGAGCCCCATCCAGCCTGGCCTTGAGCACTTCCAGGAATGAGGCAGCCACAGCCTCTCTGGGCAACCTGTTCCAGTGCTTCCCCACCCTGATACTAAGACTTTATTCCTAATATCCCATCTAAGCCCACCCTCTGTCAGTCTGAAGACATTCCTCCTTGTCCTGTCACTACATGCTCATGTAAATAGTCGGTCTCCATTCTTCCTGTAGGTTCACTTCAGGTGCTGGAAGGTCACTCCAATACCTTCTCTTTTCTGGGCCAAACAATCCCAGTTCTCTTGGCCACCAGTAAATGCCCTTCTTACCAGGCTAGAACTGCCTAACTCAGCTTTTCAAATTTTCAGCTGAACCTTGCACTACACCTCAGAGAGACAGTGATTCTCCTCTCTAACATCCAAGTTTAGTTTTAATTATGGCAAGAAACAGACCCTCTGGAAAGTAAGATTGCAGATTTCAGCAGCAGATTTCAGCTAGACAAGCAGAGTAACCTCATGTAAATACTGCTCTTGGAGAGTATCTGCACACAAAATGCACTGCGCATTGAGGTACACACAATTTATGCTTTACATGCAAACTACAAAGAAAAATAAGAACGCGACTTACAGTTCTGATGACTCTTGGTCATACTCTCTGAGTCCAAGGCATGGTAGAACTCATATGCTGAACGACCCAGCAGCTCCTCTGGATGGTATCCAATCAACTCTGTTATTCTTGGTTAAGAAAAAAAAAAGCAAGTATTTAAAATTCAGGCCACTGCAGCCTTATGCTTACACGTGTAGGGCAGCTATCAGCTTGAGTCGTTAGACTAACAGAATTAAAAAAGCAATACAAGAAATTCTGAGCTTCCAAACACATGAGAAGCTGTAGAGGACTTCTGATCACATTCTGAAATACCTCTATGTTCAGAATAAACTGCCTTGTACTACTACTGGAATAAAAAATTCCTAAGGATGTCAGCGTGTGCATTGCAAATTTTCCTATACCTATTGCATGCTGTCTCTAATAGAAGGTATCAAGTTTTGTTACTGACAAAGTTCTCAGGCTGTCCACTACATGCAGAAACTGCCAATGAGCACCATTCAAAATGAAATATGTGTGAGAGGGGAAGTGGTTGGTGCCACCAGGTTTAAAAGTATGCGTACATTTCAAAAACATACACAAAAGGGTTAAATCACTACTCTGGGCACTGCATTTAATAAAATAAAAATGCCAGGTGAGAAATTATGGGCAGTTAAAAGAAAAAAAATGCTCATCTACTTAGTCTTTCCTCAGTTACCTGAGAACTTTGGCACATGGATTAGGTTACTTGGGTGACTAATCCCCAAACTAAGTAGGATTTTACACAAAGAAAGTTGTGATCTCAAAAACTAGACTTTTTTTTCAGAGTCTTTCTGAGTAAGGCAAGATTTCTTACAAGTTCCTGAATCAATGAAAATAGGTCATCAAACTGTGCAGATGATTTTCTCTAATGAGGGGGTGGAAGAAAAACATTCTATTTCAACTGGAAATACCATCACACCTAACTTTACAGGAAACATACTAAGTTTAAAAAAGTACATTAAAAATTAATTCAAAAGCAAAGATTATCTTCTAGTTTACAAGACAGTGACACTCTTGGATGCATCTTCCTAGCTCCTTAATTCTAATAATAACCTGTAATACAGAGAACAGCAGCAGAAAGGATGCAAACTGATTGTGAAGCTGTCATAAACCTTTAAAAGCGGGGAGGTTTGCAAGGAATGGTCACATCTTGCAGCACCTCACAGCTGTCAGTGGCAGTGCCCAGGTCTTATGCCTCATCACTAACTCACTTGGAATGGCTTTATCTGCCACCACCACATTTGACTTGTGGTGTTGCTACTTTTAAGAGACATCCTCAGGTTTGTGTGCTCCCTGGAAGGACAGCGTTGGCCCAGCCCTCCAGACACAAGCATGTCTTTACAAGCCAGACATGTAAATACTGTAAGACAGAGAAGAGCATGGCATTCGTCTCCTGGATCCCCCTGCAGCAAGGAAGACACATAAGATGGGACTATTTTGTGTATGGCTTGAACGCCAAGGTATTGAGTCAGCTTTTCCCTCGCCTCCACCTCCATGGAGCTCTATAGCTCATAGCCCCAGGACACCTTGGTTTTGTCACTCTGAAAACTATTCTCTGTCCTGATTTCCATGGAACAAACATGGGTTTATAATACTTTAGTTGAGCAAAAGCTGTAGTTTGTACTGGGTTCCCCTCAAAAACTTACTCTTCTATTCATGTTTCCAGTTTTATTTACATTTACAATTATTGTGTTTTATTTACATAACAAAGGGGAAATGTTTGAATCCAAGTTTCAAAGAGGTTTTTTTACTCTCTTCCCTGACAAGCTTCTGAGCTTTTAAATTGCATCCCACTCAAATGTAACTTTTTTCTGAAACCACAATTGTTTTTTCTTTCTTATTGAAAAGTAGTTCTCATGACGAGTTGGTCATCAAAGCTGAATCATCAGAAGAAAACAACAAATACTGAAGGAGGCCTAATAAAATTAAGGCTCACAAAATACAGATGCTGCTTGCCTTTACACAGCCAGCTGGAACACACTGGTGTAAGTGACCAGAGGCTTTTGCCAGGACCAGTGTAAATTCATGGTCTTTAAAAACAGAAACTGTGGCCTTTCGTTATATAATGGCACAATATCATAAAACCATTCCAGTTAGTTTGGAGCTCTTCGCGAGGGGAAAGATTTTAAAGTTCCGGAAGTTGAGTATTTACTCTTAATCCAGTCATTGGGGGCTGAGAGCCAAGTGGGGGTTGAGCAGGGAGAAGGAAAAGGAAATGAAGATAATGGGGAAAAAACAGAAGCACCATGTACCCAGCAGCACCAGTGCAAATCCAAACCCACATTACAGCCTTCATGGACGTCAACAGTGGAACTGAGGTAGCAAACAAAAAATACACATTACAGCAGGCTGAGGGACTCTTCTCATACGGGAATTGTAATCTCTATGCAAAATTTATGTATTCCAATCCTGTAATTCCCCTTCTCAAACTGCTCCTTGCTGTTCATAATGAGCACCCTCACTGTAAAATTACTCTTCTTATCATTGCATGGCACAAAATGACTTGTGGTGTGATCCTGCTGTGACAATGTCAAATCTAATTAGATCTAATGTAATCTTGGATGGAAGTCAGCAAGTGGTGGGTTGGTATTATCTTTTTACTACAACTAACTACACGAAAAGATAAAAATAAGGTATCAAAAAATTACCCATAAACCCCACAACACTGGCTAAGTTCTAAACCCATGCCTGGTAACAGCCTCTATGCCCTCATTGACTGATCTGTTCCTCTGTTAACACCATTCAGATTCATTATGCTTCTCTTTGAAGACTCCTGGGATTGACATGATTTTTTAAAAAAATTGTAGAATGTTCCTTTTTCCCACTCACAAAAACCCCCTAAAACTGGCTGACAGTGTTTCCTAAATACATTTTAAAATACCACTATTTTATAACAAACACTCTCTCTCTCCAATAATTGTTATTTCTATTACTTTTGGGTGCATAAATTGGCAGCTCACACTTTCTAATAATAATTTTCTTTACTCCTCCTGTGGTGCTGCTGACCCTGAAAGAGTAAAAAAATCTTGTAGGCTGCAGGCTGTGCAGGGCTGGAAATCAGATTAGCGTATTTCATGCCACATTATGCACCAGGGTCGAGGCGGGCAGCTATCCCTACATCCATCACACCCATCCTGTGGCTCTCCCAAGATGTTAGTGGAAGAAGACTGGGCACAGCCAAGAGCCTGAGCAGGAGCCAGGAGGCAGTGAGTGTTTCGGCACAGGTCCTTGCACCGACCTCACCTGAGCATCACTTTGAGGTTTGCCAGTGAGGTGCACCCTCCAAACTCCATGTGCTCTCCACAAGAGCCTCAGCAACACAAAATGCCAAGTGAACACACAGAGGATTAAATGCAAAGGAAAAGGCATCCCACGGAGCTATGAGAAGGAGGAGTACACAGCTGAGAAAGTCAGGGAAACGTCTGTGTCCCATGGCACCGAAGGATCATTTACAAAACTGAGTTCAGGCACAAGACTTCTACTTTTGCTTAGACACCAGACAGAAAATTGCTCTTTGTGCAAGCTGTGGAATGACAAAATTAGAAAACAAACTGTATGGTGGTTTTGGATGGCATTCCTGCCATGGTAGGCTTTGTGTTTCCTTTGCATCTGTAGAATGCTAATTAGTAAGATAATAATAATTTTTTGTTGAAGATGACAGGTGGGCTGCAAGGCTGTTTATTTTCCTGTTACCAACTTATTTCTGAGAACACAAATACCTTTGGGGGAATCTTAATTTTTTCCAGAGTGGCACTTCAGTTTTCTGAGCTAAACTTGTCATCATGATGTACAGAGGTCAAAATCTCAGAACACACAGTGAAGAGGTGGGCAATAGCCATCTGCAGTAGCAGATTTGTCCCTCCTGCCACCACTCAAGTGCGTTTTTCAGCACTATTTCGGTTTCCCTTAAATATATAATATATATATAAGTATCTTAATATTTAATTTTTAGGACATGGAATAAAGGCAAATTTTTGTGCTTAGTGTACACAATTAAGAAACAAGTGATCTGAATCCTATGTCTAGGTTTGCAGAACTTTGCCCTATTTTATCTCTTTGAGACACAGCAAACAAAACTCACTGCTTCGAGGCTGCATTTCCTACAAGATGAGCCAGTTCAAGTATTTTTGTTTTTCTTAAAATTGTGCTTTTCTGTCCCTTTATAGGAACACAAAGCTTTTTATTGTATACCGTTTCTTGGGTTAAAATAGTATGTTAAGAACCATCAAGACTGAGAAGTCAGGCTCTGTGAAAGACTACTCTGATGTTTACTGCTCATAAAAAATAGCCGGGTGTATATTCGTCAGGCCCGGTGCAGACTGTGTGTGTGAGGGTGTGGATCTCTTAACAAAGTCTTTCTGTATTCAAACTGTTACCAAGTTATTGAAGTTAAATTAGTCTTGAGGGGAACAAACAAAACAAAGTTATACTTAAAGCAGAATGAGTTAAAAAAAAAAAAGAGGAAAAAATAATAAAGCCTAACACAGACACTGTGCCTGGGGTACAGCACTCTGTCAGCCTGCTAGAGCAGGCAGCAGGGCAGTCTTGCCAACTAACCACATTTCCTCTCAAAAATATTCTTGGCTGTTTCTAGTCTAACCCAGGCCAATGAAAAAAACCCCCAAATGCAAAATCCTGGGGTCCCTGGCCACTCCTCAGCGGGATGGATGGCCTGGTCAGGTGTATCTGCCCTGTCAGGCAAAAAACGTACAAGTGTACATGAGAATCTCCACCAGGAGTGTCACTCCTACTTGTTTTGTCTACCTAAATCAAGGGTTTATTATTAACAAAAGAAGTAGGTCATGTTTTACTCTTAAATATGACATATACCAAAAGTCAGTTTTGTCAAATGTAGATCTTTGGCTTCAGGTATCACCACTTCCCTCATCTTCATACTGCATTTTCCCCCCAGCAGGAGTAAAAGGACAGGAGGTCCATTCAAATGTTTCCTTGCATTCTCATTTAACTTAAAAATATTGCCCAAGTATAGGCGAAATGGCAAATTGACTTAAATCCTCATCCAAAGCCCTGTGCCGGCATATTTCTTATTTACTGACACATAACTGGAAACACAATAAAACTCAGTTTCCTCTCGGCTGGGCACAGCCTGGATCCCACGTGAATACTCCTATGGGAAATCTTACTGGGACCAACACCATGGCATTGCATCTTCCTACACCATCCTGTTCTGAATCACCACACATCCTCCACTGCTCCTTTTGCCTTCTTCGACTGTCCCATTAGAATCAAGAAAAAGTAGAAAGGGGTATATAACTAATCGGGTTTCTAGTATTCAGGGACATACGATTCCCCATGGCAAGCTGTGCCTCCCAAGTAACGGAGACATACCCGATGCAGCGTGCCAGTACCAGGGAAATGTCTGGGGACACAGCCTCTGGAGTCGCCACCCGCACATCTCACCCCCTGCACAACAAACCTGCTTCCTTATCCATCCTTCCCTCCCCTCACACATGCCCCCCACGGCAATTACAGGCAAAGGGAGAGGGCTTCCCTCTGCCCTCCCCAGCACCGCAGAGGTCGCAGGGATGAAGGTTAAAGGCACGTTGCCCTCGCAGCTCTTGAAACCCTGGTTCCCTCCAATCCACAGCATATGGTGTTCCTTTGATGTGCTTATGGCATAAAGGCTCAGACCAACCGTCTGTGCTCAGGCACCTGAAGCAGTTTTGGGGGTTTTTATCAAGTCCAAGTACAGTTGTCACTTTCGTTTTGTGGATTTTTCCACAAGAGGAACATACTGCTGCTATTTCTACCCACTCCTTGGCCCTGTGGCCCTGCACCTGAAGATACACCAAGCAGTAGCTGTGCCACCAAGGTAGCAAAACGGCCTTTGTACAAAGACATGCCTTTTCTTCTGACTAGAACACCCTCACTGGCAAACTTTCCTGACACAAAAGCATTGTGCAGCTGAACTAAGCCCTCACTTGGATTATTAAATTGTACCACTGATCAGCATTTCTGTATTACAGCTAAAATAATCCTTCCTGTAAACCACTTAGCCAAGATAAGTGGAGCAAGGGAACATTTTTAAATCACTCTCTAGAAATGGCTGAAGCAGGCATTTAACAGAACAACCCTTATTCATTATTCATATCTCACGAACCTTTCTCTACAGGCTCATCACCTTGCACAAACTGTTTTAAGAATACAAACATATCCCACCTAGCCACTGCCAAGTCATAGGCCCACATACATAATTTATTTCTGGAAGGCAAATTATATGGGCTACAGTCTCACATGTTTTAAATGATGGCCAGTCTTGCCTGCTTCATATTGCATCTACTCTATACCCTCCCAAGCAAAAGCCAACTAGTTTTTGTCACAAAATGCTGCAAGGTAGCCAGCCTGTATTTTGCATGTTGCTTTGTGACAGACAGAGACCTTGAGCTTCCCTAAGGAGATTATACTCAGAAATACAAGATTTTCTTTGACTGAGTGCTTTGAAAATAAAAACTTAATGCTGCCTGGTAGCAGACCTATCCACACCAGATGAACTGCAAGGACGATACCAGGACCACTGCAGAATCCTGGTAGGGGAGGCACACTGCCCTCAGTGATACCAGCCCTGAACTGGAAAGACACTGTCCCTTAGGGAGCAAGGAGCTGTGACAGCCCCGCTGCGTCCCTGCAGAAAGGACAGAGTACGCAGAAAAGAGTTTAGGCATCTGACTGGCACATGCTGCCCTCCCTCCTCTGCTCCCCAGACTGGATTTACATTCTTGGCATAAGCTGCTCCTTCAGTGCAATTTGTCTAGCAGCACTGAATTTGATAAGAACAGCTGAGTGGTTTGCATTTTTATGTGTCTAGTGATGTGTCGCCTGCTGGAGAGAAATCAACATCCCTCTGGGAGGGAAGAGGGGGCCAGGTGGATCTGCTGCGAAGAACCTGAAAGGTTTGTGAGGTCTCCTCCTTCTCTGCCCTGGCTGGCTTTTTGCAGCTTTATCAAAATCTGAATAAAACAGGAATGAAACATCCAAACAAAGCTGTCTAGTAAAAGATGTACTACTTTGTAGTCTGGTTTTAAAGAAAAAATCTCTAAAATTCCTACAAGCTCAATCCTCCATGGGAAGCTGTCATATTTCACTGTCATGTGAAACATTTTCCCTGTAAATCACATGTCCACTATTTAAGACAGGGCATAGTATATCATTATTTTTAAAATAAGCATGTGTATCTTTAATGGGATAGCATCAGTCCCTCTAATTCTCATTTATAATGGCTTATGCATTAAGTCTTGCAGAGGCATGTAAATGCTGCAATAAAGCAAAATCCTCTGCTACTCTCCTGTAGCCTGCCACTGAATGGCCTCAGTAATTCAGAGTCACATTGCTTTTAATAATGAGTCACTACCATATTGTTGCTTCTTCCTCCAGCAGAAAAATCCTATTGATATCTCAGTATTTTCATCCTGAAAATATTAACAACGAAAAAAGTCTGACTGTGATTACATCAGAGACCATTTCTAGTTAAAGCACACTTGCTACTCAGTTCTCAGAGAGGTCAGAAGGTCAGTCACAAGTTTCACACCTGCAATCTTGCTTTCATCCACAGCTGCTAACACTGCAAGTTTATATGGCTGCTTCATCATATTTTTTTAAAAAATAATCTTAACAAGGTTTAAGAAAACCTTCGAAGGTTGAAGAAAAAATTAGAGCTGTCCGTCCTGTGAGTTTCTGCATAAGCTGCAAGCATATGTGTAATTTCACTGATAACCCTCCAGAACCCAGAGGTTGCTAGCATCTCTGAATTTCAGGAGACCAATTTCTTTAGGCAGTTCAAAAGTTCAACTTGAATTTAGGGATGAACTCATAAACTTAAAAAACCCCAAAACAAACCCCAAATCCACAGCAGTAAAGGCAAGACTTTGTCTGGGCAAATGGGGGACAGGAAGACATTTCATGGGAAGGGATCTCTGGCTCGCTTGCATGCATAGTTAAGGAATAAAGGTTAATAACATGGGAGGTTGTTATCTCAGTACACAGACAGGGAGAAGAGGTAGGTGGCATGAAAGGCCATGGAGATCCCAGGACTAGTCAGGCGGGTGGAGACTAGAGTGATCTCCATTTTTCCCACTCAGGAGTGAAGTGTGGGAGCAGAGGACAAGCCCCTTGCCTGATCCAAGATCCTCCCCTCCCCTTCATTTCGTCACTAAGAGGCGCATGCAGATAACCAATACAGGCTGTTTGCTTTTCATTGAGCAAGAGGCTGCAACTCCATTTCAGAGCAGCAGGTACTCTGGATGCCTTAGCAATTCCTGGTTAATTTAGAGCATGAAGTACTTGCCAGCTAACTGATAACATCCTGGGCCAAACCAACCGTAAAACAGTCCTTGACTAAGGTCCATATGGCGTGCCGTGGGACACGCTCTCTAAAACACGGGAACAGACATCCTGTATACCCCTCATTTTGTCAAACCCCGAGAAGCTGATGTTTGCAGCTCCAAGTTGCCTCACATTTCCCAGTAAAACTGAATTCCTCACTTGGCAGGAGGAGGAAATACATCAGGAGCATAGTTTTGCCCAGACTGAAATTTGAGGTGAATTAAGTAAGCCATAAATAGTCATTCTGGCAACAGGCTGTACTTTCTCCTAGTCCTTGCTTACCAGGTCCCCACAGAACATTTGGAAGAACTGCTTGTTTTGTTCAAGAAGATAAAAACACCTATAGAAAGGAAAAACCAGTGGAGTTTACCTGTCATCACAGTAGGTGAATTTCATGTCCATGCTGTGGCGACTCAGGAAGGTCTTGCTGTCCAGGGGGATATCGATGTTTGAAGGGTGCTGAATAGGCTCACACATTATTATAAGGCAGGTGAGAAGAGGCTCCTTATACCCACACAGAGTGTGAGGAGGGCAAGTGTTATATACTTTAACTTGTCCAGTGCAGTGCAAAACCTGAAATAATGAGAAACAAACTTAGGATGTACTTTCTCTACACATCAAAATGTCTATAAAGATCAAAACCACTTAATTGGGCTCAAATATGGTACCTTCCATGTGGCAGACTTGAGGTTAACAGTTCTGCCTCTGTTGGTAACAGTGCATTTCATCCTCATGAAGAAGTCCCGCTCAGTTGACATCTCTTTGCTTTTCTTTCCAAAGCCTGGACCTGTATAAGGAAAAGACAAATGAGTTTTCTCACTTTCCTTCTTGCTTTCTTCTACTTATAAGCACGAAGCATTCAACAGAAGCAACAGACTAACTCTCAGATAATTTACCTGCAGAGACCATCAAAGATGCATCGACCATTGCAGAGCAGTTTGTAGTGCTCAGACCTAAAACTTTAAGTGGAACTTAAATAGGACTTTGTGCATTTAAAACCTATGTTTTAGCTTGCAGCACATAAATCTTTCCAAAGCATTACAATTGAAAACATACCCATCTAAACTTGATAAAAGGAGAATACTAAACAAACAGTTCCTTAGTACTATCACATTTAAGCAATATTTGGCAAAACAAAACGAATCTGCAAAGCATTGAATAACAGTTAATGATTACTGTAGGAATGAAAATCTCCTTTACCATGACTAACAGATCTCTACTGTTAGCCATTTACTTAATTTGGTTATTTCAAAAGCAAACAGGGACTTCTGTATTTTCATTATTACCATTTTTCAGACTCAGATTCTCTCGAATTTCTTCATGGTCACATGGATGAGTGAAGTCAAAAATGCTGTGTCCAGTGAGTTCCACCTGTGTAGAAGTAAGAGCTACACTTAGCCAAATCAAAGCAACTGAAAGTATTTACCTGTTTTTAAATACAGCTAAAATGAAACTGGTCACTAGAACTGAGTGCATCGACAGGATGCTCATGGACACAAATCCCACGACCCTCTCTTTGTTTATCCTATGCATAACTCCTCATTTTCTCCACAGAACAATTCTCTTATCTTTGAATTTGCACAGTGCAGTTAACAGTCAACACCATTTGTTATTTTCAACACAAGAGAAAATTCCCAATCCACAAAGCAGAAAAGGGGGGACCCAAAAGAGCAGCTCTATCCCCTCTGTCCCATAGCCTAAGGCATAAGTAGAATAAATGCCTTCTCTTCTCCCCAGTAATATCTAGGAAGACAACTTTGCAGTCACCAAAGACACTACAACTTGAGAGGAAACCTCCAACCTGCTGTACCTTGCTGTCTGCTGTGCAAGGTACCTGCCTGAGAAATAAGACATTTTATTTCCAGTCTTCTTTGCAGTGACACACAGCTGGGTTTTCTGCATTTAGACATACGAGTTGTTTCTATGAACTGTATTATGAAGAGAGGAAAGCGTAAGGGAACAAGTTACCTGGGTAAGACCCATATATTTGTTGACATTCTCTGACAAAAAGATCATGTCTCCATCCTGTGTCACCACGGCAATAAATCCCTCCAAAGCTTTCAGGTACAAGTTGTCCATCTGCTGGTCTGCCTCTAGTTCATTCTCATTGTCAGCACATACTGAGAAAAAAAAAGCAAAAAAAGCATTTAAAGCCTTCAGCACCCCAGCCAGGCTTTTTCAATACAAGCACATCCGATTACAAGGCGACAAAATATTTTTCTGCTGTTAAAATTTCCTTTCAACAAACCCCTTCTGGTGGGGCCTTCTGAACAGCATATGAAAGGGATGCCCTTTTCACTAGAAAGGCAGGAGATAATTTTCTAAATGTTTTGGCAAATGCAAGACCCTCTCTTCACCTTTAGCATGTTTCTGCAAGATGTGCTTTCGGTCTCTAACACCTACAGACCCAGGCGCTGAAGTGAATCTTCTTCGTGCACGTTCTCTTGGCCACATGCAACATTTGTGCCCCCTACCAGGCACAAGGTAGAGGGCAAGTCTTACAAAATGTACATAAATCTCTGCATTCCTAACAAACATCTAACAGGACTCCATCAGGTCAGGCTTTCTAAGAAGTTCAAATACAGCTCATACAAAGCATGTCTAAATAGACCTCTTCACTCAGTACGGACACATCTGTCAACACTACTTTGAATAGAAAAAGCAGAAAACTGCTCCCTTGAAGTCATTCTGGGTGAATCTCTCTGTCATCCCATAAATCTCAGTATTCCTCAGAAAACCACAGATCCATCTCACTGATACCTGCTTTTTCATCTGAAGACATCAGAACTTCCTATGCTTCACCCCACCAAACCCTGACAAGCTTTGTCACCCGCCGACACTTCCCCTGTCCTGCAAGGAGCGCCTCAGACTCTGCTTATGTCCCAGGTGTTTGCCTGTGCAGATTCATGAACCCAGTGCTTCTTACTAATTTTTGGGAAAGACACGCCACTCTTCAACTGAAATCTAAGGCCGTGCTAGAATATTTATTACAGCTTTTTTTTTCTGGTTATACATTTTCCTGGTACCTTTTGGCTGCAGTGTAGCAACAAGCGATGGCACCGTGATGCCCTCATCGCGTGTGCTCCACATGGCCCAGCTCGTGCCATGGGAGGCAGCACGTAGCAAAACTACAGGCAGGGAGGGATGGGGAAGGCACTGCTCCTCCTGATGCCAGTCACACAAATGCCCATTTTCCTTCTAAGCTTTTAAGCATGTCTCAGCTCCATGAATAATAACCTGTCAGGGAATGATGTGCAGACAACTAGCATTGACAAATTTCTGTGTAGGAGCTGGCCCATTAATTTCTTGCTATGTTTTATGTGAAACTTCTGGAATTATGTTTCACAAAACCACTTAGAGATCCTGCATCTGGTCTGTGTACCTCGGGCATGCTGTGGTGAGCTTATCTTTACAGTTCTGTCAGTTAGCCTGCACATTTGTGATCAGTCATTGCAAATGTCATGGTAAGGCTCTGATTTTGAAGGGAAAAAGAAAGTAAATGAAGGAAGAAATCCCACCTTATTGTCTCAGATAGATCAAAGCCGCCCTAGAGCCCATTGCAGCAAGGATGATGGGAGAAGAGCTGAAAAGATTCTGCTGTCTGTGCTCCTTCCTGGTGGCACAAGGGTGCTCCAGGCTGGACCCACCACCAATTTTGTTGTCCAGAGGCTCCAACCATAATTGCACCAGCCTTACTCACAAGAACGGTGGGACACAAACAAGTTTCCTGGAGAAGCTGCTCTTGTTTGTTGGTTTAGTGTTGCAATTTCAGCCTACAGTTTGTTCTGTAGTACACATACTGTTAGCATTTAACAAAAGTCATTAATTTTTGTTCTTTTCCTCAATGAAAAGGAATTGATAATTTTCCTTCATGTTTCTTGCTGAAATACGCATTTTGCAAGAAGTCTAGAAGCAGACATAGAGCATTGCTTTGCAATATGTTATATGGTTTGGGTTTGTTACTTTTTTGAATAGGGAAGAGGCTGAGCCAAACTAATGCAGTTTTTACTTTGAAGTACTAATGAGTGATGATTAAAGGATAAGTTTGATCTATACAGCTCCTGGAAGTGCATCTGCTAGTGCCTGAGGACGGACTGCAAGCCAACCAAGAGGGATGAGCATTTGCAATGCAGAGCCCTTTCCGAGCACTGTTCGGAAAAGATGAGTGGTGACAAAAATTATGCTAGCTGCTGCATCCTCCTGTTCCTCAACATCCCTCCCTGGCAGCAGCCCATCATGCAAACAAGGGAAGAAATGGACTCAGCCCCAGAGCCATGGGGAGCACTTGGTTTATCACCCTTTGCCTCTCAACAAGACTGTTTGGTAGCAGGGAAGAGAGAACGCTCCCCCGGGATGGCCAGCACAGGCTGGGGATTTATCATTTCACGTCCCTGCACTGCAATTCTGGCTACACACGCAGGGGCCAGTTCCTCCTCAGTACAAAGCAAATGACTTCAGGAAATTACATCAGGACTAGCATTTAAAATACAAAAAAATACACAATAATATATTTGAATAGTATGCACTTTGACCAAAATGACATTTAGGGAAGGAAAAAAAAAAACCCTGAAAAAAACCCCGAGGTAAGTGACCATCTGCTCCCAAGCTTGTTTCTGCTGCGTAAAGAATGTCAAGGGTCTTTTTTTTACTTTTCCGGAAGCAAACAAATGGTTTATTCAGCAGAGATCATGGCTATAGCCCAAGACAATCAGCCAAGTGTGGGTTCAGAGAAAAAATGACTTTTCAGCTCTAACCCCAGACCCTCCTTTCCATTTTTTTTTTCCCAGCTCATTAAGTTTGCATTAACAAAACATGACCATTCAAAGGCAGGAAGGCTATTCAAAGCATTTGTATTCTGAAATGCCCCCAACAGTGAAAGACAAACACTTTACTTGTATTATCAGATGATTAAGTTTGCTTTTCCATGTATATAAATTATATTACTTATACAAACACACAACAGAGGACATGGATCACTCACATCGGGGCTGCAGGTTCAAACCCTTAAGGTCCAAGCTGAGCACAGCACTTAAAGATACAGTCAGCTTTAAAGCATGTGGTTACAGGGGTTTGTGGGATCAGAGTTCAACTGTTTTTATTAAAATTATCTTCGTCCAGCTGGAGGCATCTGTGATGTGGACAGGGGGGAGGGAGAGAAGATTGTCTGTGTTGCTGTGCACCCCATCTAACCCAACCCAAAAGCACGACCAAGGTGTTTTGCAGACACACTCCAGCCTCTCCAGTAACTCAGTAAGCCCCAGTGCACCCCCTCCTTTCTCCTCAGCAGCCCGGCTGCAGCAGGAAAAGGGAGCTGGCAGATACGGGTTTCTTGTAGTACTTAATAGGGCGTGCTCACGTTTCAAAGCCGAGGAAACTGCAGGCGCTGTCAGGCACGTCAAGGTGGGTGCCAAGCACCTCCAGAGCCACTCTGCTGCTCGTGCCCATCTAATCCTTGCCTGTGCCCCGCAAGCAGCCCCCAGCAGCCTACCCAGCGCAGCTCCAGCACTGAGGGACACGCCAAAGTTGCTCTTGTCTTTGTTTCCAGGCAAACACAGAGTCCCAGAAGGTGGCATCTGTGCCAACCCGCCGAAGCAGATCAGCTACCTGAGGATCCTGAGTCTGCAGCAGAGAAATGTGCTGGGCTGCACTGTGGCGGCCCTGGTATGCCCTGTATCAGGTAACTCGGTATAATTATAGTAATATAAATAATAAATAGGAGTCCCTCCTATGGCTGCAGTGTCAGCATTAGAGCGCGTTCCCTTTCTCCTGTGGAGACCACTGGCTACTGATACACAGAGGATATACACACTTTAGGAGAGTGATACCTCAGAAGCAATTCAGTCACTGCCACTAGCAAAAATCTGGTTTGCTTTAGAAAGAATCTATTTTGCAGATGCAAAACAAATAATGGCATGGCTACTGCAAGTTCCTCCCTGAAATCCCTACTGTGTTTCACTTTGCTTTAAATTGTCTTCATTAATTTACCCTGGGGCTGAACTGGAGCACTAACGTAAAAAAATTCAGCTTCGGATGGAAAATATTTTACAAAGCTGGCACCAAATGGAAGTGGGAAGTTAGCATGAGGAGGTGAGAGCAGAACTTCAGCCTTTGGTTTCCAGTAGGTCTGAGGTCACTTTATCCAGGGAGCAGCACCTCACATAGACTTGCCACTTTTTTGCAGGTCTTCAAGAAGGGTAACAGTGGGACTGAGTTTATACTGATTTTTAGGGTGGTTTTTGGTTTTTTTTGTTGTTGTTGTTTGGTTTTTAAAAATTTTTTTTGTTAGTATTGTATTTCAAAATAGCTTCTAGCTAAATTTTGAAATAAGGATGTTTCTGAGTTTTTTCCTACAACTTTTTCCACCTCCCCTCAACTAACGGGAGTGCCTCAGTTCAGGCACCATGACAGTATAGCAGGGAGACTAGACTGCAAATATGTCAGTAAATTAACAGCACATTCAGCAGAATGAAGTGCTGTAATATTGTTGTTCATATCATAGCTACATTGATGGACCCCAGCCAAGATTGTGTTCATGTAACGATGGGAAGCCTATACAGGAGGGGAATCCCTGCCTAGGTGAGATTGGGAGATGTTGAAACATGCCAAAAAGCCTCACAAAACTGCTGTGGCCTTCCTGGGATGACTGTCAGAGCCACAGGAGAATCAGGAACAGAACAACAGTGTCCCATGTCCCAACATTTGATGGGTCATCCACTGTTCACTTTGCCCCAAGGCAGCATTTCTCGAATTTAGATACACTATTTTTCAGTCCATGTCTCAATCTGTATTAAATTTTGGTAAGTATTTATTTGCACAAATTTTCTAGCCACCAAATAGAATTTATTCATTGACAAGAAACTTTGAACTGTAACGGCAAATGCTTACTGCAGTGTTTATGATAACCTTTTATGCTAAAAATAACTTTTGTAAACAAGCTTTGATTAATTCTCACTGTCAGGATGTGCACTGTTCCCAAGTTTAAGAACACTTTTTCCGTAGATGCTTGCTCATTTCCTTCAGACCAACCTCTTGGAACGAGTCTGAAGGCTCAAAAATCAGCCTTCTCCTTACAAGAAATAACTGTGCAGGTATAAACAACCTCCTAGCAAACAGCCTGTTACTCCTCTCAACACCTTTGATCTGACTCAAAGGGGTCTTTTTGGTCAGTTCAGAGGTAGACAATGATAAAATGTATTTCTACTGGAGGTCAGATCCTCACCTGCACAGAATTTTCCTGGCTTTGTGTCTCATCCTGGTTCCTGTAAGTACCAGCAAGTTGCTTACATATTGTGCATAACAGATACCAGGCTACAGCTGCCACTCCAGAGGAGGGCTGTAGAAACTGCCTGACGCCAGCAGGCAAAACTTAGAGAAGATCTAACAGCAGCTCCATCCTGCATCAGAGAGAGCAGCTTTGAGACAGACTTGTCTCTTCCTGGTTTCTTGTTTTCCATCAAAGGAAAGTGACTGATATTTTTTTCCCCCCTTTTTTCTGTCTTGACAGGGCAGTACATCCTGTTCAAGGGGATATTTTCAATGTGTTCAATAAAAGCTTTCAATTTAGATACATCAAGAAAAAGCTACTCTTAAACTTGAAGCTTCCTGAAGGGCTCTTATCTCCAACTGCACAAGCAATCTTGGATAAAGAAAACACTTATGTTAGTGTTGTTTTGATTGCAGAGTTTGTATCTAGCCAAATCAGTCAGATGCTGCTCCCAGGAACTTGCTCGGAGTCCTGCAGCCATCGGTGTTGAATGGTGGGAACACAGCAGCCCATCAGACCAGGCTCTGAGTCCCATGGGACCTTTGGGTGCACCTTCCCTGAAAAGGGACATCACTTCAAGCAGCTGAAACACTCAGCACCTGGCTCACTCTCATTCTTAGCAGCATGGCTGGCATAAAACTATTTTTCCAACTTAATAAAAGCAACCAAGTAGACATGCTATTTTTAAAGCACTGTTTTATGCCACAATGGTCTGACATTAGATGCAGCTTGTCCAGACATTCAAAAACAATGCCCACATCAGTTCTCCCTACAGTCTGTCCTCTCTCTTAAAAGCCTAGAGAAAAGCTATTTTTTCCCCTTCTGCTCCCTGCTGGCTTTCCGGCTCTGTTGTCTCCCTCCCTTGAAACAACTTCACACTGGCTTCCTTGTGGCCTCCCTTCTCCCAAACAACTTCCTGTCTGTATCCCTGTTCCCTCCCCATTTCTGCTGCTGTCTGCCTGCACAAGAGCAACTCCCAGCCAGTTTCCTTTGCTGGATTTCTGCACAGAAAAGACACCCGGGTGACCACACAATTGGGATGGGATTAAGGCAAGCCAATAAAATTGTGTTTGCCTGATTAGCCTGATTAAAAAGTCCGTAGTCCTGGCACAGAGAAACGCACTGTACTAAGGAGTTCTGGTTCCTGTAACACCTTTAGCATCAGCATGGTTCAAATAAACACTTAAAATTATTGGCACTGCACATACAGGCTTCCTAAAACGGATTCTCCTCCTCATACTCAGACAAAAAGAAAATATCTGAGGCAGCCTTAGCAACTATCACAATGCTAGCTGTTAACCAAGGCAGCCATTCTTCAGCAAAAGCCAGTATTTCTCTTTTGCCATCTATTTGCTCCCCAAAAAGCATTAGCCTTACTTACTAGCTATACTAGAAAATAATATGGGAAAAGTGCTGCTAACAGCTTTTCTGACTACGCTACAGGACATAAGATCCCAAATCCAAAAGCTCCACTACTGATAAGCATCAGAATGCCTATTTTCAGTAGCAACTTTATGGGATCATTTACTTGACATGAACAAAGATTAGTTCTAAATTTATCCCAAACAGTCGAATGTGACGATGGCAAGAATATATTATGCCAACAGAATTAGGAGACATCTTGAAAAATATTTAAGATGATCATAATTAAATATTTCTACTTAGCATTCCAATTATACCATGTACTGTTCTGTGCACAACATGGAAACAGTATTATAAAGCTATTGTTTCAGTTTGCTTCCTGTGATACTAATCTCAATCAGGCCGTCAGACGAACAGCCTGCATTTCTAAATGTTAAAGGCTTCCTCTCCAACATTCCCACACAGAATTGCCTACTGTGAAAATCAAAGGGAAACGTGTTACTAAGTAAAGCAGCAACTTTTATAAAGCAAAACCTGGTATTTTTTACCCTTTTGAACTCTGAGATATACAACCAGCTATTTCCTATTATGATAGGATACAAGGGCCAAGCTTGGGCCCTGCAACGCCTGCAGGAGACGTGCACTCTGCAATCCAGAAGTCAGGATTTTTCGAGGCACGTAGCAGGAGAGCTCTCAATGAGGGCTCAGATTCAGGGGCTCTGCCATTCACCTGCTGGAAGAATGTGGGCATAGATTTCCCTAGGTCTTGGCTTCCCAACAGATAAATGATCATTATGCAGACACAGCTAATAAACCAGCCAGAGTTACACAAGTGAAAAGCCCTATTCCGACTCAGAGAACAATACGAAAGGGCATGAGACACTCAATGCCAGCAGAGTGAGACTGGCAAGTTGCCTATGGCCATCTCCAAAATCCCACCTGGAGCATCAGCTTGCAGAAAGATGAGGGTACAGTCCTGGGAAAGGCCTTGCTCTCTCTGCTTCAGGCCAAATCGCCTTGAAACAGAGAGATGTGTTTGAGAATCATGCCCACAAATACAAAATAAAGCAATGCCCAAGTAATACAAAATAAAATATGGTGTGCTAGTGGGTTTTGATAAATTAGAAAAAAGAAAAATGGTAATCAAGCAGTAGTTTTCTCTCTACCACACTTTGAAGCTTTTACCAAGCTGCAGAAAATGTTATTTCAATGTCCAAATTACTGACAGAACAAATACTCAACTCCAGTTTACAGTAGGTGTCCGGCCCAAATAATCAAAACCATTTCAATAAAGACAACATAAAGCAAAGAGGGGCTTTGCAGGCTGAGGTGGGCATTTGCTTCTCATGCACTTCCACCTCCCCATTTACCAGTTCATCCATCAAGAGATGACAGTGTCCCTCATGCTCCCTTCTCCGTCAAATCAAGACTTCTCAAATGCAACAGCAAATTTATGGTCAAATTCCAGGCTGCTGAACATGCACATGAAACCTTTGCTGTGGCTTCGCTGGGGCTCAGAAAGGGTCCAAAGCAGAAGCAAGAACAGAAGGAGTACAAACATCACCCAAGCCCATTCTCCATCCTGCTTCACACTTGTCAAAACAGGGTAAGCAGCAAACCTCTTGATCCGTGAGCCTCCAGCTGCATCAAAACCTACCGCTCTGAATTAAATTGGACGGCCTTCTAGTGAAAGCCCAGGTCCTTATGAAGACTGACACTATTCAGAAGTCCACAAAGATAGGAAATTTAATTTATATGATAGCTATACTCAGAATAGTGGATGAGCAGCAGACAAGGTTTTCTGACTTGAGTTCTTTAATTTTAATGTATTTTCATTATCAGAAAACAATACCCAGAATTTCCAGAAAATCCGTCCTTTTACAGTTCCTTAAGTTCAATTCCTCAGAATAGAAGCATCTAAGATTTTGAAACCCTTATCTGCACCTCCGGTGTCTAAATATTCAGCTACAGACAAACCTGCATTTGACTAACAACACAAATTTCAATGAGAGGATTTACTCCAAGTTACTATTTAGACTGAGGAAGTGAGTGCATCAGATTTAAGGCTAAGCAAATAACTAATACAGAGAAAGCATGAAATATTAAAGCACAGCCTGAAATATTAAAGCCTGTCGCTTCTGGAAGATTTTATTTCCAGATTCTTTTCTGCTGCTGAGTACTGGTGGCACTTGAAGAAAATGTAAATTGTCTACATGAATCACATTGTTTTTCAAACGCTGTCACAGAAATATGTCTCAGAAATATCATATCTTTACATGTATGTATGAATATTATATATGTATACTGAACTGTCATCAAATCTCATCAAATAATGAGTCTAAGCCTTAACACATGTGGTAGTTAGAACCATTACAATAAATCTTTTAATCAGTAGATTTTTTCCTCACTGAGAAATGTAAATCCATTTGAAAAGTTCACTTTAATCTCAGCAGGTAAGCAAAGGTGTTTTTCTGATGATGACTGCATCCAACTATTTCATGTCAATTTTCACAGGCACACACATTACTTATATTATCGGTTACAGCCTTTCAGAAGTTTACTTTTCCTGTGCCGTGTCAGCCTCTAGTTTGTGCCATATAAATATTTGAAAGGCTGAGGTTGTGTTTTTATGAGAAAGTTACTAACAAACTGGCTTTATTTAAGAACATTTACCTATTTACGCAACTTCTTCAAGTATTAGTTACATGACAAAATCAGAGATGACTTCCAAACACTGTTCAGCAAATAAACTTTTCACAGAAGTACATGATAAAATCACATTCTATAAGCTAAGATGAAAATACCTACATCTTATACAGTAGGCTTCAGCAAAAGCCAAAAGTGCTACAAGAAATTAGAGCACACAGAAGCAGAATTAAATTTGCCATATCTTTCAGACTAACCAAACACAAACCAACAGCAAATCCAACCACAAAATGGGATGCTTCCTAATAACATTTATTAAAGTAATTGCTCTCGTATGACTCAACTTTTCTGAGGAGAGGAAGTGCAGTCGTGACCTTATTGGGAGTCTTGCCATTAATGAAGGAAAAGCCAAAATTTTGGGTTTACCATTCACAAACAATGCAGGCATTGTTGTCTTAATGTAATCTCAACACTCGTAGGTCACCGTGTGAACGTTCTGGAAACATCAGTTGTTTTCATTGATCTTACAGGCTACTCAAGCCACATATTTCCATCAAAGTGGTTATTCAAATATAGGGGCAGAATAAGAATATTCCTTAATATTTATATTCCTTAATAAGAATATAAATATATTAAGAATATAATTTTATCAGTTTTCACAGGCTATAAAAACTATGCTTGTCCACATTTCCTACTAGTCCAACAGGAGCAAGGCTCTGATTGCGTAGAATCCATTCACATCAAATATTCAGAAGCTGTTGTAGCTATCTTAGCATAGCTTGTTTTAAACAACCTACCTACTTCTCATTGCCAGTGGATAGCACAATTACTCCTTTCAAACAAAGTACTGGACCTTCAGAGCATCCCAGCTGCTGTTTGAATGTGCAGGCACAAACATGCTTGCCATGCCAAATCAAAAGGTGTTTGTTTCATCATTGAATCTTAAGGCACATGTTTGAATTCTGATTAAACTCTTAAAAGCTCAAAATCTCATAACTGAGATTAATAAACCACATTCAAGAGTTCTCTGAGGTTTTTTTAAAGAGGCCAAAAACCTGCACTGACTGTTATTGTGATAACCCTCTAGTCAGAGAAGAGCATGCATGATTGTACCAACTAACTTCTTTTAGCCGGATCTTACCTGAAGACAAAAGCTTGTGAGTCCGTAGGAAACTGATTGCCAGGCGCATTATGGATGCCTTGTCCAGGTGGGAACTGATGTTGTGGGGAAGGGGCAGCTCATGTGCCAGTTCATAGAAAACCTCAGTCTCTTTGCTTCTTCTGCATCTTGCTGCATCTCTTGACTTCTCCTTCCTCCGTTCGGAACTGCTCCTGATAGGTAAAGAAGAGAAAGGAAAAAGCATTTCTTGAAATGCAATTCACAACTTGAGAGGCATTTACAAGAGTGTATCTCCTCAGCAATGATTCCATCCTGTCAGCTGTTTGAAATCAATTGGCCAGACTTTAATACCTATTTGTGCCCTTTAAATGGGAATTAAGAGATGACTGCCACAGCTGGAAAGGGCTCTGATTGTACATGGGTCAGCCTTTGAACGCCCTGAATCCCCACAGAGTATAACAGGATTGAGATGTGCCTTAGGCAAGAGATTCAAAGTGAAGCAGCAAACTATTACTTCTGTGATTCAGGAAACATTAAAAATATTTTTTTTGTTTGTTCAGTCTAAATTTACTTACTCTAGGACAAGGTGGTAGTCCATTTTAAAGCTAGAATAATTATAGTGAATATAGCTGTGTCATAGATACAACAATGTTGTGGAGTTTCAATGGCTGCACTCCACATTAAAGTAAAAGCAGTAGTAGAACATCAAATTATGTTAGTCTATACAACTGTCTCAGCTCTTAATCCAAAACTTGTCCAGAAAGCCATCTTTCCTTGACCATGAAGGGTACAAAATGGAAAATGCTGTTGCTTGCAAGATAGCCCTTCTTTGGAGCAGCTGTTCTAATTAAATCACCTTCTCTCCATTGTCTATGAAAATAGATTCCTTCTTGAGTAAAATAACATGACCAATAGAGCCAACCTCCTTCAAACTCCACAGAGAACAGAAGAGCAGGAAATAACAAAGGGGAAGACATTTTATGAAGCAAGTATGTAAAACTAAGCCACCAAGGGACGTAAAGCTAAATTTAACATGTGAGAAACGCGAGGAATACATTTATAATGGTTCTGGGATAGGGCATTTTAAGAGCAAACTCTACTGACTCTAAGGCTCTTTAATGAAGTGCAATTCTTGTTTCAGAACATGAACCATCTGAATCCTTTTAAAACCAGAGCCATTTCAACCCCAAGTAGCTCTGCTGATACTACAAGTTCCTACACTTGCATGAGTTGAGGTTTTGCAGTTGATGATCGCAGTCACACCAACACAAAACACATTTCTTTTCAGGCAGACTCTTGCAACAGTCCACCAGTGCCACCTGAATGAACACAGAACAGGGTGCTAAGCAGAACAGTTCCACTGTTTTTGCTGGTTTGGCTGCACATTCATTTATAGAATCACCAGCAGGACCTCTCTGCGTTCGCGAGGCTCCCAAAAATGAAGCAGCTTATAACTTGTTTTTTCCAACATCAATATAAAATAATGAGCCTGTAAACTAAAAATAGATCAACCAAAAAACCCCACCCTATCAAAATAAAGAGTTTCAATAAATATATTCTGTTTGCATGAAGATTTTGAGGAAAACAAGTCTTAATCGCATTACTTAATTCTAGAAACTGTTTCAATCATGACTGGTCTCATGCAAAACTGCCTAAAATAGAAAAAGAATATTAATCCATAGTAGAGTATTCTAAAGAAGATTACTGTTTCTTGAAGACCTAGACAGTCTGCAAAAGCTTCTAACATTGAAACCACAGGAGGCTTCATAAATTAATAAGAAGGAAAAATAGCCAGGACATGCATTAAATGCCAAGAATAAAGTCACAATAAGGTGTTTTCTGGGGCTCAACAAGGCTGGACACTCAATATCATAATTCAAAGCAGGAGAGGGCTCACAACACAACACAACAGCAGAGCCCTTGTGATGCAAAACACATGAAGCTGGGCACATATGTGGGATCAGACAGGTGCTCACTAGTGGGTGTGCTAACAGGGCTAGGGGCTCAAATCCTTACAGTATCTTCTCAAGATCCCTGATCAGCCCTCGGCAAACCTCTTTCACAATTATTTTGCTCAAGGTGAATGTTTTATAACATAGTCTCTGTTACGGGAGGCATGTGCTGAGGGAGACCTACACATGTTTCAGTACATAATGGCGGGATCTGACTTCAATAATTACTTCAGGGGTATCGCTGAAGCAAGCATCAACACACCTAAGTTTGAATCTAAAGGATCAGATATTCACAAGGTTACACTAACTCATTACTTTTCTCCAGGCCAAGAGCCATACTACATCCAAGTGAAAAAAAAAAGTCCCTTCTTACAACTATCTGAGAAGATACAACAGAAAATGCCCCATATTCTCCTGGGGAAAGTGCTAGGTACAGGAGAGTCATATAAAATACTTATACTGATGGTACTTTCAGAAACACATGTTGCTGTCTGAAGAAAAATGTGCCTACCATGTGCCCATACAGATGATAGACCGGGAACAAATCATCTCAGTTTCTAATTATACCAAGAAAATAGAAGAGTAGAAGCAAAACAAAACCAAACAGAACAAAAACTATGTATCAGTATTTGCAAACATTTCCAATTGTCACTTGAAAAATATAACTTCAACCATAAATGTTTGAGCTCTGTTCTAAATCTAGAGGCCACAATTTTCACATTAGAACTAACTTGGGCAAAACAAGATCCAATCCCTCATCATTTAAATATGAAACTTCGGGAACCAAGGCCAAAGCCAGGTCACAATTCATACAGTACAAACAGGTTGTATAAGACAGAGTCTCTCATGACACCACTCCAGCCACAAAGAAAAATATTTAGTTTTCTAACCTCTGTAAATACAATTTTGAAGTGTGGCTAATGAGACAAGCTGGTTTCAATAACCATGGGTTGCTCAAGGTTTCTAATAATGCTACAAACAGAGAAAGATTTTCTCTCTGTTGCAGATGCTTTCCCTCAACACTGCTTCTGACTATCATGATAAGGTTCTCTGCAGAGAGACAATGTCATTCATTCCGCACTGCACAAGAGCTTTCTCACATCAGAAAACAAGGGGAGGAATCAGCCTGCCTGGTTGCTTTTTTGCTCATCCATTATCATTTTAAATAAACAAACAACTTGCTTGTTAAGCATTTCCCCCTTGTGGCTTCCTGCACCTCAATTTTCCTCCCCATCTCCCCTCACACAGCACACTCTTGAGTCGTGTTGCTATTGTAGCCAGCCCAGTGTAAGCCCACCAAGACCCAAAATGCCCCAAACGCCACTTCCCCACTCAAGACATCCATCTATGCTTGCTTGCTGTGCCTCCGGGATGTCCATGTCAAAGATGGTCATTCTGCGCTTACTTGTCCTGCTTGCACAAGACTCCCAAAACTGCAGTTGAGTGATAGAATTCTGCAAAAAGCAGTTTTGCATGATTTTTGCTTGCAGGCTGCAGGCCATTAGTAATTCTCTCTGCAGTTACCCCCATGTGATACAGGGGATTAGCATTTCACCCTGGGTGAGGCTGGACCACCCATAGTCGGAGAGTGGCAATGTGACTGCTCAGCAACCTGCCCGACTGAAGGCCAGGAGGAAAGAAAGGCTGACACTGAATCCTCTTCACACATCACCCGGGCAATAGAGAAAAGGCCTGGGCTCTACCTAATTTATGAATCATTCCCTCCTAGCACATAAACCACCCACTTATGTGGCAGAAAAAGAGCACATGCGTGCGTCACTGCTTGGAGACAGCGACGCAAGCAGAAACCTCGCTCACTCTGACAGATTTGTAAAAGTGCAGAGGGAAGAGCAGAGAAAGCCACCACAAATGAAGCCACCCAAATGCTGGTCCAAAGCCCAGAGGTACTGCAGGGGAAGCCTCCTGGGAGCTCCCCGACACTTGCTCCTTCAGGAGTCCCAGGATCTGTCAGGATAAGACTCTACTGAGCCACACATGCACCAAGAAAGGAATGGAGAAGCTCAAATTTCTTTTGGAAATGGGGAAGCCAAGCTGTGGAATGGGTCTGGTGACTCCATCCAGGACTTGGCTACATAAAAGGTGGTCAGGAGACTTCAGAAGAAACAGGGAGGTGCCACTTCCCAGCAAGGACTCTCCCAGGACATGATGCACTGGCTCTGCACTGCTTACGGGTGTGCAAGCCATTGGGAATGGAAGAGTTCTGGAGGCAGAGGCAGTTCTGTGACACAGAACACAAGTATGGCACTGTACCCTCAGGACAGCTGTTTACATGATTTCCCACTCCCTCCTGGTGGGTTTAGTTTGCACTCTGAAAATAGAATTTATGGGCTGATGCACGTGAGAAAAGATGACAAACAACTGGCAACTATTTGCACTCCCAGGTGAAGCTTCCAAATCTTTATAAGCAGTTCTGCATGCTTCTCCCCAAAATCCAAATACCAAACTAGTCTCAAGGGTACACCCGTGCCCAGGAACAGAGTGCTCAATCCCACTGGGTGAAAACATCCCAGGTGACATAGGAATGCCCTGCATGGATCCCAGGAGCCAGATTCCTATCCCTTTGCTCATGTCCAGCAGGCCCTTGCAACACAGCTTCACTGAAATCATCAGGAATGCCTGCAGACAAAGGTCTTGCACACCCGGGGTGAAGATCATAATCTGACTTTCTGAAACCTCTCTTACTGCACGACTGGAAACTTCAGCGATGGCAACTTATTGGCAAAACCTGAAGCCCCACATAACCCATCTGGTTTAAACAATCTTGCAAAACTACCGTGTCAGCTTAGGAAATTGCCTTCCCAGCGCCCACTGCTGTGACAGCTCCGGGCTCCAGCAACCAGGAAAATAGCTGAGGCAGCCAGCCTCAGCTGGGGCCTGCACTGCTGCCACCGCCCTCCTGCAGCAGCCTCAGAAGGTACCTGCGACCCAGAGACAGGAAGGATCAGCCCTACGAACAATGGGGCACGCAGATCAGCCCCGCACAGGAGCTTAGGCACACGGTGTCAGTGACCCGAAGTTTGGTTATAGGCACCCACACAACCCTCCTCAGCCCAGCAGCCAGGGACTCACCTGAGGTTTTGGTCCTGTTCCCACTGACTGTGACTGTATTCGCTCTCTGCAGTTGCAATCCCACCAGTACTCCATCGCCACAGGTAATCTCTGCCCACCACCTCCACCCATACATCTCCCTGGTCCAACCCCTGCAAAGCCCTCGGTACCCACTCAGCTGATGAGGGTGCCAAGAAGTCAGCTTCAGGGGTCCTCCCTCCTGGCAAGGACATTGGTGGCCTCCTCTAAGCTGATGGAGGGGACTTGCCAGGACAGCAGTCTTCTACTCGGGGTTTCGCTGCTCTTCACGAGTCCATGTGGGTCGATACTCAGGTTGCGTACGCACACACACGCGCTTGTTTAAGATTCAGCAGTGCAGCAACTGCACTGAATTACTCTCCCACCGTGCAGATCACAGAAGCTTTCAGAGAAACTGAACTGCACACCTTGCAGAAAAATATCTCGTAAGTAACCCGGTAGCCTTCACTCGTACCTACACTGCGTGTGACACATCCGGACAGCACTTTGAATTACGCAGTTCAGACAGACCCGCTCGAGTTTACTTCATGATTTTGGTGACCCTTGGACTTTGCTTCAAACTGCCATGTATGCAAGCTAGTAAAACAACAAGCATATTACTTTATATCCAATGGCTGGTTATTAAATGTTTCTAGCTTCAGCACTTTAAAGGTCAAGAATCCACAGTTAATTAAGTTGTCACATGAAATTTCTGCGGCAAATGCTCATTTTGAGTGGTTTCGAGTTAAAGCGTCAAATTACTAACTTGCAGAACAAGAAAAATACATTCTGTGGATGCAAAGATAAGAAAATACTTTACAGTACAGATAAACGAAACATCAGATGCTTAGCATAAAAAAAATTTCAAATTGAAACCTGTAAAAACTCAATAAAAGTATTTTAACAGGCAGTACTACCTTAGATAACAAAAAAGATTTATTTCAAACTAGCAAATCCATTTTTTGCTGTGTTTATATTTTGCATTACTTTCTGCTTGGCAAATCCCTAGTTGATTTGAACCAGAATAATAAAAAAGGAGTTTTGCTGACTGTGAGGCACTCCATAGCTATCTCAGAACCACACCACTTGACTGCCCCAGAGATGAGCCTGCAGACACCAAGCAGCCAGCAGTCATGCTTACTTAGCCTTAAAATTCCTTTAAAAAGTATTTGTAACCATTCTACCTGACAAGCAGTTTATTCTGGATGGCATGCTGTGCTCTTGAAAGCTGCCTCCATTAAAGTAATAAAAGTGACCATCAGTAAATAAAAAGTGCTAGAAACAGCAATTTACTCACTCCCCAGGAACTCAGGCCAAACTATGAAAGCTGTGAAGGAAACCCATATACAGTGCTATGCAGATCTCTCCATATACCTCTTTCCAGTGAAAATAACTATTTCTAAAGCCTGAGAAGACACCAGATGCCCAGGTTCAGCACACCAGCAAGAGCAAATGGAAGGGGAAGGACACAGAGTTATTTTCAGGAAGAGGAGGAAAAAAACCCAGAACCAGTTTGAAATATACGGAGTGCTCATGGAGGGCAAGTGCTAAAGCAGCATTACTGTCCGCTGGGATGCAGTACCCAGTACACAGACAAAACAAACTCAGAAGACTCCAAAATGGGGAATTTGTTAATAAAGGAAATGAGAGTTCAAAGGTAACAAGAAAGGCTACTAACAGCAAGGGCTATTACAAAAAAAAAGGAAATGAAGTATCTTCCACCCTTCCTTTAAAGCTGCCCTAACTTACAGTAACTCACCACCAGCTCCTTGGCTTGTTTGAGGAATTTCTTGTGTTTCTGTACATACTCATTAAATAACAAATCTCTGCTAGTTCAGCAAAGCTTGGCACCTACTGCCATAGCCATATCAATGCAATTCCTTCACCTAAGCTTAAAAACAAAGGCAAGATGATAGGAAAATGAGAAAACTGAGTGTCTCAGGGACAGAGGAGGGAAGAGTCTGCATTAAGAGTGAGGAACTCATTTCCACTCTCATTAGGATGCTTGGCACAACAATAGAGGATTTGGCATCTACAATTACAGTATTAACAGATGAAGCCTAAATGAATACCAAACTTTTGGTGTCTTTGAGCATATTTATGATTGATTAAGTCCATATCACTCGAAGACCCTCATAGCTGACAGTAACATAGCCAGGAATAGGTTTTCTTTACAGGGGATAAATTTATATGTACTTTAAAGCCATACATTAGACTATAACTTCTTCAATGTCTGAAGCTCTGATGGTACCTTTAGTCATAATAATTAAACTGTACTGGATTTGTATTTTATTTATTTTCATGAACATTCTTTGCACTGATTTCTGAAAACAAACAAACAAAAAGGTGGTACTAAGACGAAAAGCATTATAACTATACAGTTTTACAATGTTTATAGCAGTGGCATCTTTTTTATACCACTAACTGCATTTAATGCAGCCGCTAAAAGAAAAACACTTTGCAAGTACAATTTAAATATCACTGTAAATACAAGTTTACAGTGATAGCAACTATGTGGCACTTTGGAAATTCAATGTTGCAAGCCTCACTGAGGCTGCAGGGGCACTGACATTTTTTAAAGCATTTCGGTTCACAATATGTCAACAGAATCTGATAAATTTAATCATAATAAGCAAAACAATGTCTGCAGGATTTATGTTCTTCCATTTTCCCTCTAGTTTTATGAGTACCTTGAACAGAAAGATAAGTACTAGGATTTCGGCAGCCATTAATCTCTTCCTGGATTATTTTATGATGCTTTGAGGGCCAGGCTGTCCCGCAGTTGCCACACCAGCACAAGCCTGGTACCTCAGAAGATGTGCCAAATGCTTTGTGTCCGGGGCACAGCCCCATGGAACCACGTGAGGCTCACAGCGTGCGGAGAAGATGCCAGGCTGCTAATCAGCTGTTAGAGCAGATAGCGGCACTGCCTTTTTGCCTTTTCAACCCATTGCCTATTTTAGGGCTAGATGACTTTACTCTGGCTTAGTTTTCAGGAAGTGCAGTATCCTGCTCCAAGTCACTGCATGCTCAGAAAGCACCAGTGCTGGTCACAGAGAGAGTCAAAACAGCTCTGGGTCACCTTTTAAAGCTGCTGCAGCCCACATTTAGAACGGGTCAGTGAAACATGTCCTTCATCTTCTCAGATATTACGGACATTTGGAGAGAAACAAGGAGGACAGCATAGGGTCAAATCTCAGTGGACCAGCCAATCAGCTCAGCTCAGGTCTTCCCTCCCCAGACTGGTTTTGCACTGCTCTGCTCCATCAAGATCATGGATTCCTTCCCTGTGGCAATCAACTCTGACACCAGCCAAAGCAAGCTTCAGAGATAACCTGCAAGACTAAAAAAGGCCCAGCACCAAACACTCTAAACAACACAACAGAAATGACTGTTTCAACATCGGCCGAAACTGAACTTGCTTTTAAATCAGCCAAGGTTTTTTTGCAGGTAATAAATGTACCACTCTGCTTTTCTCTCCTGGAATTGCACTGCAATGGTGGGGATAAGGTTGGTTATGACAACGCACAGCCCCAGATGTCTATCAATGATTTGTGTTTGAGAGATTGCAGATCCTTATCTTGGGGCATTACTTGTAGTAATCAGTCAATTTTGACAGCTAATCTAGAGGTCCATACACATTGTTGCTCAAAGGCTCAGCAGGTATTGCTAAGATCTGTTTTCAGATAACCCAACTATTTACCTACTCTAAAAAACACATACCAAAGGATGTGCTTTATCTCTTCACCAGCGGGTTAAAGCTGAAGGTGAATGAAGCACAATTCGCAGGCTGGGGGGGTGGGCCCTGAAGTTAAATTCAAAACCAGCCTCGTTTTTCAGATGGGGCACTGGCCACATGCCCGGCCCACACCAAACCACAACCACCATTACTTATCAAGATGGCACAACTGCAGGTAAACAGGGACAATTTTCCAATTACGCTTTATTTCGCGCCTGAGGGACAAAACGCTGCCATCGCATGACTCTGCTATCAGTGGTATGCGTACCGACGCTTCAGCCCCAAACCCACTCAGCCGTAAACGGTTCAGAGAGTCACGCAGAGCACTGTTGACAAATCCCAAGTTTTACGATCTAACTCTGTGCTGCGCCTTGGGCAATACCCACCAACATTTGTGGGGGCAAACCCTTGTGCTTCAGCAGGCTCGGACCAGTATCTCACGGCCATTTTAGCTCGTCCCGCTGGCACATTTACTGACAGGTTCACACAAGGGGCCTTTGTGGGTAGGAACAATGAGAGAGGCGTGCACAGCACAGGAAAATGGGTGGTGACCACCAAGGGCTGGAAAAAAGCCTGTTTCAAAGGAAGGTCTTTGAAAACATTCATTACACCCCACCCAGCTATTTTCACTACAATATTTCAGTACATAAAAACAACACAGGGAAAATAAACAGCCCACCCTTCAATATGTTGTAGGTTCTCCCACCCCTGAAAAGAAATCAGCAAGCCATCAAGACATAGAAATCTTCACCAAAAAGAGCCATGTAAGAGGCCATCCACCAAAACCTCTCTGCGTCACCTTTCTCCTCTCATGCATCTCCAGGCTCTCCATGTAAGCTCACTCAAACAGACATGCTAATTTTCAGGTAAAAAAATTGAAATTTAAAAGTGTATTGGCTAGCAAATACATGATAGCGAACATTTATAGGGATTGAAAAGACAATATATCGCCACAATTTTAAAAATTGCTGTACAGTCCACCACAACGCATTTCAGCCGTGATTTTTTTTCCTAACAATTTCAGCTAGAACTAATAAAATATTTCAGATAAAACAGCAGCCAGACAGAAAAGAAGCAATAAATAATCCATAATTAAACGTGTCTCTGAAATCAGCAGGCAGTTGTAAACTGGAAGCCAGTCTTTGGAGGCTGTGCACTCACAGAGGCTTGTCTCCATCACAGTCAGCACGGTTTCCAACAGAGCAAAGATTGAGCAGGTGAAGCCCCTGGCCTTGAGAACACAAAAATAGCTCCTTCTCTTAAGGCTTTGGGCTGCTCCCTGATGATGCTCTCTAGAGGACCCTTACTCATAAGTTCTGTACAGAAAGGCAGTGAAGCACTGACAACAGAAATTCAGCCACTTTGTTACCTTGTTTCAAGCACGAGGTCTCTGCTGGATGCTCTAAAGACTGAAGTGGTGGCACACACCAGCTCTAAATGAAAATGTCTTGTCTCCTTTAGAGAACTTTAAAAACACTCATTAAAATTACTTTGCAGCATTGTCTGTTAATAAGTCATGCTTTGTCCTCCCAAAGTGTCAAATCTTTTAATAATAAAGTTAAGGAAACAGATCTTGCAATAAAATCTGTATTAAATAATGCCGACCCTTCTTTACTTTTTGGATCTTAATCATTTTAATGTGTACTTGATAATGATGGAAATTAATGATTTCTCATTCTCTATCTCTTGGCCCACCATGGCAAGATGATGGATATCCAGAAAGACAGATTAAACAGCCATTTCTTTGGCAAGTAGGGAATAATAATTCCTGAAAATAACAATACAAATGCTCTAAATTTTGATTATTCCTTGTAACACAGCTTCCTCCACTTCCTGCAACAACGATCAAATGCAGATTCTGAGGGCCAGGCTACATTTTTTGCCCTCTGGGGTGTGGGTTTTGTCTGTACAAACATCCCGGGCTCATTCTTAGCCCCTGCTTTCTTTTCAGAGGGTTGTTATTTTATACAGTAGCTCTTTAATGGTCTGTCTCCTCCTAACTAAGTCGTCGGGCAAACTGGAACAGTGGTAACTTTGCATGCTGTGATTTTGAGTTCTCATTAGTAATCAAAAGTCTGCCACTAGTTTAAGTCAATGAAAATCGAAATGTAGTAGCTTGAGCTGGGGTAAATTTTGTTCTTTGCTTACTACAAGGTAAAAGGATTGATACCAAAGGATCAGACAGCTTCAGCTACCTGCCAGAAAAGCAGTAGCCACTTCAGCCAAGTTAGGCAATTCCTCTAAATTTACAGCTAAAATCAGAGCCCGGAGTGATGTAACCTGGGGCCAATCAGCAACCCCAAAACACACAGCTTCAGCTCCTGGCAAAGTCCTGAGGAGCCTTCTCACTGCAGACCTGCCTCTCCGCGCCCACGGCTGTGGCAGAAGCCGGAGGGACATCGAAACTCCAGTACTTGAGGAGGAAACAATTGTGGCCCCTCAACACTCAACTGCAGTATTTCAAATATTTTAAAAATTAAGGCTTGGTTCTGTCGGGAAAGGGCCGCTAGCTCCTCTGACACATCGCCCTGAATAATTACTTGCTGAACACTAACTTTCAAAGGGAACTGATATAAAGGCAGCCTGTGTTGTAACACAAAGTAAATAACTAGATGCAGTCTTTCTCTTTTGGTGTTTCTTGCGCTATTGCTTCTCTACTCCTACTGTCTACTAACTCCTTAAACTGCTTGTAACTACAATTAAAAAATGGTTACTCTGGGAAAAGGAAAAAAAAAGTTATGAAAATGGGAAGCAGCAAAGCCAGGAAGAAATTCTGTACATATATAAAGGTAAATTCACATGGCCACATTTTTTTTGTATTTTCTGGATTTTACTTCAGAACTATGAATTAACGTATCAGTATTTTGGCATTATTCCTGCTGGAGCTTTTGTTCTCCTGAAGTTTAAGCAAACAAGGCACATATGCATATATTAGGCCTGATTCTCATCTCCACCATGGCCCCATCACCCAAGAGGGCAGGAGGAAGGAGCCAGCTGTGATAAATTCCATCTATGAAAAACACAGGTAGGAAGAATTCAGTTCTTCCAGAAGAGAAACAAGACTTTTTTGTTTCATTTGATACCGTCTACAACTGTCAGCTTACCTAAAAACACATTACAACCAGGCAGGTCTTGGAGATCTATCAGAACTGTGCATCTGTCAGGGTGTGGTACCTCAATATTCACTGTTTTGATTCCAACTATACAGCAACCAAAGTTCTGACGAGAATACCCAAGATGCACATGCTGAAATGCATGCAATGGATCAGTACACACAGAAGCGGCCACAAGAGTTACACAAAACAGATGGCATCTCCCAAGGCAGGGGTGAGGGTGCTCTCATCCCAGTAACTACCAACACTGTTTTGTAAACATACCTCGTGCCTCCTTTCAGTGGTTCTTGGAAAATAAAATTTTTACTCTTCTCATCCTTTCCCCAAATTATATAACTTAATCAACTGAACTGCACAATTTCCCAAAACCCAACTGCTTTCTCAGAAAAAGAAGAAAAAAAAAAAGGAAAAAAATGAAGGAAAAAAAGAAGAGAAGCTGCACTCACTGCCAAAAATCATGGGTTTGAAAGTACAGCTGGGATGGTACAGAGGCCAAAGCTGAGGCAGGCTGAGAAACAAGTGTACCACCATCACCAGAAGTGCCGGGGAGGGCTGAGGCAGGCGCAGAGAGAGCACCACGTTCGCATGTTGATACAAGCTGAATCCAAAAGGGAACATCGCTTCTTGTGCTAATGCATTCTTTTGAACTGTGGGTGTCTGCCAGTGCAGCTAGCTACGTTTGTACAGAACATGCTACTGTGGCCAAGGGTAGTTACAAAAATGTATTTACCCCTTCAGAGACAGGACAAAAACTAAGTCCTTTCACACAGAAGGCAGAACATGAATAAATACTTAACTCTTTTACTGCAACAGCTTTATGCTACTGTGAAATACTGTTGTAAATGTTTTTGAAACTTTTATAATGCAAGGCATATGGAAAACAAGAGTCATAATCAAAGAGCAAGGCATAGTCCATCTAATGGAGTCAATCTAAATTGTACAAATATGACTTAACCTGGTTTAATATAGTTCTTAGTCAACGGTACATTTATAAAATAACAAGCCTTGGAGAAATTCACTTCATGTACATATGACTGACTTTATTACACATTTTAAAAAGATTTAAAGTAATTTTATTCATGATTGTATATAACAATTGCCTATATAAACTTTTCTCCCTTGTTCTTCTACCAATTTCTGTTGATTTTGAAGAAAACTTGAAAACATTGGGAAAAATCTTCAAGGACTGTAAGACAAAAGCCATTCCGAGAACAAACCCATGTGGATGAACATTTCAACCACAGTCTCTCCACTTAAGATGAAACCAATATCTCAGATCACTAAGAATCAAACAGGCAATTTTCATGACTGATACTAAATAAAGTTTCATTATCTACCAATAAATGTTTACCACATTTGAGAACAGGCTGTTTGGCTTTAACCAACAAAAGCCTGACAAAACCTTTCTAAAAACACAGTGAACAAAATCAGTCCACCGTGTAAGAAGAAAGAGGCTCTCCTCTATCTGCTCTATTTTCAATTAAGCTCCAACTCATAGTGAGGCAAGGCGTAGGTCTGCGCCTCTGCAGACGCAGGGATTTTGTTCATTGTGATTACAGCATGTTTTATTAAAAACCTGAATGAAGATTTGTTTCCCTGAAGCTCTAGCTTGCTAACAGCTCTGGGAGAAGGATGAATGACAGTGTCAAACCTCATCAGCGCAGAAAAGAAGAATGCCAACAACTTGTCTAACCTGTAGATCAGAGATTGCAGGATTCACTTGAATTAATACAATTTGAATCAGAGCGTTCCTTTAAAACAACAATCTGACCAGCTTAAGCAACTTTGAAGGATGGGGAACCAAAGCCAACCCACTGCAACATTTAGAAAGTTGCTCTACTGGTCAGTCACCTTCACTGTCAAAATATTTGTACAGATTTTCTTGTTCTTCCATTATAATTTATTTCTTACTGCCTATTTTTAAAGGTCTGAAGTTATTTTGGGGACATAGATGTACCAACCCAATACCACTTCACTTTCAGTCTGTTTCATACTCTGAAAAACCTCCTAACCAATGGGTCTTCCATCACTGCTGTGTTTTGTGCAGAAACTAGGTGCAAATTCAAACCCAACATTTAACATGAGAAAACATCACGCCAAGCAGGAAAGAACAAAGAATTACAAAGTCGAGTTTGGCCAGAGGGGAGAGGAGAGTCAGAGAAACAATCAAGATAAGCTGTGGGGTTTAGGGAGAAACAAAACCACACACGCACAAACACTCCCCACCCCAGTTCCCAGAAAAAACGGTGTTTGTGTCTGGTGAACGCTATTTCCCCTTCTGCCTTCCACAGGCAAGTCACTGCTCAGGTGCTTCCAGAGTCTCTGCGCTCACTCGTACTCACCGTCAGCACTCGCTGTGCCGGGCACAAACACCGCTACAGACTGATTGCTCTGGGCAGTAAAAACCAAAGAGTGGCTACAGGCAGCAGCTGCACAGCCTGTTTCTGTGACCTCTCCCTCCCTAGTGTTTACATGGGAAGGATGGAATGCCATAGAGCATACCCTCTGATGTACGGTTGACTGAAACAGCTTTGCAGAGCCAGTCTCAAAACATGTCTTTCCCACGTTTTTGGGAGCTGCAGCATTTAACATATCATCGTGAAATATTAAACTCTTCACTTCCTCGTTTTAGCATTAAAAACAAAACAGCAACAAACGACTGGGAAAAACATCCTTGACATGAGATGTCCTGTGTCTGACCCATGTGACTCCCACTTGGAGCAGGGATCCAGTACTGACACTCATCCCCACGCACAAACAGGGAACCCAAGGAGATGAGGGACAGCAAAAAACATCTGAAACTCCATCCAAACAACGGCACTTGTGGTACAAAGGAAGAGGACACAGGGGGGACACAACAGAGCTCAGGATGAAGGACTAGCCTGTGATAATACAAAGGCGAGGTGTCCCCTCCCAAATGTTTCTCCAGGGAATCACATCACACCTGTCCCTGGGATCAATTCCTACCTCATCACATTAACTTAAATGGAGTTATCTTGACTTGCACCAACGGGAGACTGGAACAGAACTCTTCAAAATAAGTTTTATTTTATGTTTTCTTGTGTTGTGTTAATGCCAATAAACAGGAAATACTTTGCTCTCCTGGGACATGTCACACTCTTTAAATCAGATCAGCTATTAAAAAGCAGTGACTGTTCAGCATGGGAAGGAACATCTAGATATCCACATCAGCTCTGTTACTTGGCTACCAAGAAAGAAGGATAAAGATTTAAAAGAGAAAGTAGGTAGAAAAAACAGTTTTGGGAAAAGTTTAAACAAAACAAAGGCTCTGCAAGGAAAAAAAAGTAACTTTTTCTAAAAGTCTGTTACAGAAAACCATGGAAGTTTCGTATAATTCATTCAAAAAATGAGAGAATGAATCTCTAGCTAGTCTGTGATACAGCATTTCCAATGCCTCAACACAAATATATTTCAGTAGAGAAAAATAAATAAAATATTGAGGAGCATTTGAAATTAATACCATATAAAAAAGCAAAAAAGACCACAAACAGAGGTTCATTAAATGATGTTCTCTTCTACACAGAAGCCTGAAACATGGAGAGAACTGGAAACCAGATTTTTATCAAACCATCTCTGGAGGAAGTAGATAACACAATTCAGAAAATGGGATAAAGATTTGGGAGTGCCGTCAGCAGATTTAGGGAGAGGAAAGGGAAAGCACACAACCAAAAAAAAAAAAATCCCATGAGTGTAGAAAGACTTCAAGAATATGGAAAACATTTCCAAGTGCAGACCTAGAATTAGATAAAGAGAGGAGTCAAGAACTTTTCACCCTAAGTGTCTTGCTTCACAGAGGGGAAAAGGTGCAGGTGTGCCTGAAATACAGGAACATCTGGACTTTGTTAAGTCCTAGTTATGCAAGCACTGATCATCTTAATTAACCAGGCTTTGAGAACTGTCAGGAGGACAAAGATTAATTCTGTTTAACTCCATCAATAACACTTTTTAAGAACAAAAGGGCTCATCCCACACAGTAGCTTCGTCAAGAAAGATACACTTCTTGTTCCCACAGGGTTATCATAAGGAAGAGGAAAAGATACTGCATAAAAACTTTGAAGAAAAGATAGAAATGCACCTTCTATTAAGCTGTACCTTCATAGAAACATACGTGATCTCAACTGTATACAGCTGCAGATACAACTCAGTCAAAAAAACCACCAAACCAGCCCCAAAACCCAAAAAAATAAAACTAGAATAAACCTTATGTCAGGATCTATTTTCTGTATGCTCAAGTATTTTTTCCCATGGTTCTGCTCACCAGCTTGCTGTATCCTCACCCATGGAAAGCTCCCATAGCTGTCTGCTCAGTGAGCCCCATGCTATCCCTCGCACATTCAACACCACTGCCAGCCCTCCTCAGAAGGGTAAGTGCTGTCCTATTGAGAACATCTGTCCTGTGAAGCAGGGACCATTTCATTTACTGAAAAGCCTTTTCCAATTTGGCCTGAGTGAACTTCTTTTCATGGCTGTACATGCTTTATCCCTGGTCCAACTGACTACCTAAATTAGCTAAATTGGCTCATTTTCTAGTGTGCTTCTGGCGCTCACATCACAGGCCAGGAGGAGTCGAGCCCTTGTTTCCTCCTCCGTGAAGGTGGATTGGAAGTTCAAACTAGAGCTTAGTCTAAGACTAGCCATCGTGAGGATTTAATTCTGCATCTCCATCCATATGTTACACTGAGTTTTCAGCAGAGATGTTATTTTTCTAAAGCTGTCAATCTTCCATGCTGCTGTTTCTGTAGTTTTGGGAGCTACCTCCCTGTGTCACTCTGTCATCAGGCAACTGGAGGCCATTTTCTGCAGTGAAATTGCTTTGTCCAACATCCATTCCTAAGTTCACAAATAAGTAAGTAAATATGACAAACAGCAGAGCTTCCCCTGTATCTACTCGTACATTGGCATTCACACTCTGGCCCTTGTTTCTAAACACGCATCAGTTTTGCTACTCCGTTTTGTTCTCTGATGTTGCTGTTAACCAGGTGTAAACACAGTGCCAACACATTACACTGCTTTGTTACCCAGCTATGGTAACACATCTTTGATGTTACTCAAAGTTTAACTTCACTGAAGTTGTGTAACAGCCATGAACAGAATCACCTCGTGCATCACATCCTGCCTGCTAAAAGCCAGAGTACACCTGGTATTCTACACTGCAAGCAGAGCTTTGCCACCACACCTTCGGGTTATTGCCCTGAATTTGCATTTGTATCATCAGTCAACTAGAATTTAGGGTTTCTGCCAGTATGGCATTGTTATTACTCCATTGTATTGCTATCTAAATATTATGCCACTAAGTTCATCTTTGAAGACAACTTTCACTTATTTGACCAGTATTGACAAAAAATAATTTAATTACTTGTACTGCCATATAAATACATTTCTAATAGCACACTACTGTTTTTTCTAAACACTTTGAAGCTGCAGAGGGATTAAAGCATTACCCACAGCATAGGCATAATACAGAAGCAAAGCTCGAAGTATTGTAACATTACACATTTCTAAAACCAGTGTCAGCCACAATAAATGCTAAGGCACTACAGTACAATACAGACCCATATTGCTTACAAGATCAACACAAAGGCTTTTGCCAGAGAAACATACTCTAAAATGTTCATCTGTGTGATATTTTCTCCTACACTATACATGAATACATTAAGACATTAATGTATAATAAAATATTAAAACAATAGTAGTTTTGCACATTGTATTAGCCTGGGCCTGTAAGGAATTATCTGACCAAGACCAGCAAGACTATGTGCTCTAGCTAATCATCATCACAGCTACACACATGAAAAGACTTACCCCAGGTTTTCAGGTGACCTTGACTTAGTTTTTAGGGCAAGGAGAGGGAGTTCATGTAGTTTACAGATTGCCTAGACCAACAAGACCCAGGCTTTCCAAGGATTACAGTCCTTGCAGTCACACAGCTAAACAGAAGTTGGCAGCAATAGCTGGAGAAGGAGCTGGAGAAAGGGCAGGTATTTTGAAGGATGGGCAGGAGCAAGTCATTTAGGAATGCGAGAGGGTAACTGCCCTTGACATTTGCAAACTGGCAAGCGCTGTACAGCAGTGTCCAGGCTGCAACTATAAAATACCTTAAGTACTGCAGCTAGAGTTTAGCAATGGTTCCCTGTTTGGTCACTCAGAACTCAGTGTCTTTAAATAAATACTTCTACGAAGTACGAATGTACCAACGAACATGTCCAGCTTTTGCAAGACACCAAATATCCTTCACAAACCCTGCAGCTAATGTTTTACCCTGGACACTGCCTACCCATCGTCGACGTAATAAGAAGTCCAAGCATTTAAAAAATGATGAGAGGTAAGTCTGGATTACAAGAAAATGATGAAATTTAAATGTTTGGGCATGTGTGTGCACATTCATATACGTACACATTAGAATCACCATGCACACACAACACATGGGGCTCAGAAGCCTTTGCCTTCCCATTTCTGAATTTTTGTGAGCAATTGGGGCATAAAATATTAAATTAAAAAAAAAAAGACACAGACAGACAGAAAGACAGAAAGGAAAAGGTGTTCACACCTAAACATCAATAATGAAGACCTTCACAGTAACTCATGTAACTCGTAGTAGGAGCTGCCAGGGCTGCAATGGCAGAAACCATTTTCTCAGTTTTCAGCAGCAGCAGACACATTCCTCAAGGTGGGATGGATAAAATTATACTGATAACTGCACTTCAAACTGCGTACAAGCTTTGACTTGGCAATACTGTAGTACATAAAAAGAAGGGGAAAAAGTAGTAGTTATCCCTCAGAAACTTACCAATGCTAGGATTTAGTATACCCATAATTTTCTTGCCTGAAGCCTCTACGGAAAAGGCCCTTCCTCGCATGGGAAGGGGGAGAAGACAATAAAAATGAGAGGACAGAAGTAGGTTACAAGTAAACATTATCCATTTAAACTGCTAATGGCAAGCTCTGTTGTTATATTTTTACCAATGCTTTTCTGCCAATTACTTTTATCAGTGATAATTTAGCTTTTATTTCATTATCTGACAGAGCAGACAAAAGGAAAACAGATTTGTTTTACAACAGCTCTAGCACTTGCTCTGTCCATTAACATTGACAGACGAAGGTAAATTAAAGCTCTTAGACCACATTTTCAGCATATGTGGCACTGAGGTCTCTGTTTCTAACCAATATGTGTTTCTAAAGGAGAACAGATTTCATGCTAATGCTGTTAATCTCTCCACACACTTAATGCAAGTGATTGTATTTTCATATTTCATATTTTTTCTCCATTCAGTTCTATGTGCTTCCGAAAACATCTCAGGACAATCAGGGAGAATCAATATTTTAAACAAGGAAAATACTACATTTCAGTCAGATGAAGAGTGAAATAGCACTTTCCCTCCTTCCAGTTTTCTTAAGACCACAAAACCACAGAGAAGTCGTGCTTGATTAAAATAATAAATATGCATAAAGAACCCTTGGAGGACTTTATTTTGTTCCAATGCTCCTCTTCATCCTTTTTTTAGGAATGTTTTCAGCTATTCTGCTTACTTCAGTAGAGGTAAACAGATTGCTTTGTAACTTTCATCTAAAATAATAAACTTATTTATAGAAGCTAATGTAGCAAGCCAGCTGTTCTGGGCAAACAGTGGGCTCTCCACTTAAACGACAGTTTAATGGCTTTGATTACAAACAATTTTGCAAGAAAAACAACAAAATATTATTGACTGCTCTAAAAGTGCAAGTAATTAGTCATTAGTAATAACCATTCTAACCAAATAATACTGACTAAAAACAGTCACTTCTGTTCTTTTGTGAAATAGCCTTTCACTTGGACTTAACAAAAAAGCCATATTAGAAAACCAGAGTTTCAAAGTCTGAACTGACACCCAGATATTCTGGCTTGCTCTGAAGACTACTTGTGTTACCATTTAAAAATTTATATTCTTTAATTTTAGATATTTGGGATAGTTCTAATTTGTGATATACAACCCACATAAAAGGGCTCCTTCTCAAATGCAATAAATAATGTCATTACCAGTTGTTCAGTCTGAAATTGCTGCCATAACCCAAGCATAAGCATTTATTAACATATCATGCAAAATTAAAAGCTAGTAACAAAGTATTTCAAAGAAAGAATATTCTACTTTGTAGAAGCAAAATGAAAGAGTTCTGCTACCATAATTTCTTTATTGACTATTCAGGTTTGTGACATGTTACCCCAATACTGTCAAATGTCTTTTCATTTTCTAATAAAACACTCATTTCTCTCGGAATAAGATTTTTAAAAGCCTGAGATAAATTTAATTTAGTTTTTATGTCCTTTCAGCAAACATTACATGACCAATTACAAGCAAGTGTTACTGCTGGGGCAGGTCATATTGATGAAAATAGATTAATATTAAAGCACATGGAAATTTGGAAGAGCAAGAAAATGCTTCTTGGACTACCACCAAGGCAATTTTAAAGCACAAACATGGATATAATTTAATCATTTCCTTACAAGCAGTCTTCGGTACAGGGCTCCCAAAGAAATGACAAAAATGAAGTGTCAGAGCACGTATTTTAAGAGGACCTTTACTGAGATGGGGGAGGAGGAAGAACATGGTAGTTGAATATTTTTAACCAGCTTTCCAGAGATGAGTCTAAATCAAGCTCTTACGAATCTTCCCTGTCATAACCCACTCCGGAGGCCAAAGGTTGAAGCTTTCCCAGAGGTTCACTGTGCATAGAAAACACTAACAGTTCCTCAAATTTAGTTTATACATAACAGCAAAAGTGCTGTGGCCAGTGACATCCCATACCCACACAGTCCCATTAGTACTGAACAGGGCATAAGGAGGGCAGGCAAAAGCACAAAATGGCCACGTTTTCAACTGGTACCAGTGCTCATGTTGGCACAAGTCTGTGCTCTTACACTCTTTACAACGTGCTGTGAAAGGACAACAAAACGAATCCCTTACTGCAGACACTAGACATATTTTGCTATAAATAGTGTATTTTTTCCTAATGTTTTACAATTATTTGCAAACTATTATTAAGCTTTACAAAGGGACTTGGGGGTGCTCACGTTTTTTTTTTGTTTTGAGCAGAGATCCAGTGAATAATTTTGGGTAATTTGAGATTGTGAGCTCTGCAAGCTGGACTGGAGCAGCAAGCTCAATGCCCTGTGGCTGACTGGGGAGATGCCTGGTGGGAGCTTGGCCACTCGGCCAGAGCCAAAGCCCTTGGCCCTTGTGCTAGGCACCTCACCTGTACGCTATTTCACGTCTATAATTCATCCTAAAACAACATCAGGGAAATCTGTAGGAAAGGCAAGGCTGCTGGTTGTTGAACCTGCCATTCCAACTGCACTTGGGGCTCATTCTTCTAATACTGTCTCCAATTAACCAATAAAATAAAATTGGTTAAAAAAAAAAACACCAACAAAACACTCTTCCTTGAACTTTTTGAAACATTTAAAAAAAAAAAGTCAATATAATGGAGGTGGTTCCAGAAGAAGCTATCAGCACGATCAAAAAGGCAAAGAGAAACTACTGAGTTTCACAAGACATTGTCATCATCAGCAAGCTCAACATAAGGAGATTTTTTCTGCCCCAAGCTGTTCATACTGGGGAAGAACAAAGGGACATTAACGATGCTGCTGCACGTACTGCACAGCCTGACCAGCATCAGAGAAGTGCTGAAGGGCCTGAGGCTGCCAGTCTCTTGCTCCACCAGCCGCCCTGTCCACAGCCACCCACTGCCCGCAACATCTGCTGCAGGTTCTGCAGAAGCCAGCACCAAATACTCGAAGAAAGCTGAGTTTTCACAACATGATGCAAATGAGAATTTAGCCTCAGCTGGTTTGTGAATATAGCTGCTACCCATAAACCTATCTTTTTCACACTCAGGTGATCCTTGACATTACCATTCCCTACAAATATCTACAACTTGTTTGGCACATGATGTTTCAAAAACAAGAACAGCTCTGTAATTATGGTTTTGCTTTGTATATAAGTAGTGGCAACCACAAAATGTATTTAAGGCGATTTGCTGTATATGCAATTCTATCAAGCACATAAACATCCCTCTCCTAAACAGATCCTGTTTGCCTTCATTAACCATTCTGGTGCCCCCCCAGCTTTCTGAGGGGCACATAACCATGTCCTCTCTTCGTCACTCGGGGCCTACACCAGCACCCTCCTGTCTGTCAGTGCCTCACTCCTTCTCCTTTGATATCTTAAAAGTCTCCACCACAGACTTCATACTTTTTAAATAGTAGCAGATGTATAGAAGTGTTTCAGCATCTGCATATGCTAAGTGTCTTCAGTTCCTCAGTAAAGTCACCCTACAGGAAGCTAATGCAAATTACTGCCTTCCAGACATAAGGCACGGTCCTGGGGACCTTGTTATTAAATCATTAACCTTCGCCTTTCATTTTACCTATGTTTTCAGTATTCAAATGTTGCTAGAAATCAACAACCCTAGTATTTCCCGATGGTGCAATTTGTTACCAAGTGCTTCACTCCAATGATTGAACAGGGACAAACAAATGAGACTACCAGTTCTCAAGCAACAAGAAAGCAGTTCAATAATTACTGCAAAAGTTAACAATGGTGTCCCCATAAAACCTTGCAAAAATCTGTTTGTTTATCATTCCTATGCAATCCCTAAACCAAGATTTTCAAAGAGCCCTAAATACCATTTTCTCTGCCTTTAAGGCTATAGCTCTGCACCGTACTGATGCTCCAGTTTATCAGAAGATGATGCTAACCATGGTTGGTATCTTATCTCTGTAATCCCCCAGAGCTAGGCCAAGGCTAGTGTTGTGCTACAGGTATGTAAAAATGTGTTTTGCTGTGAAAAAAACCTACATGTAATTTGCTGAAAAGCCTGAATAATTGGTATGTAATAATTATGGTTGCTAGCACCAAATATTTGCTTTCCTGGGAAAAAAAAAAAAGAAAAAGAAAAAAGCAAATCAGAATTTCATCAGCGCCCTTATCTATTAAGCATCAGACGAAAAGTTGGTTCATACACATATTAACAGATATACAATGAAGAGATGTCTGGTCAAAAAGCATGCATGGCTACAGAAACCAGAGGGAGGGGGTTTCACTGTTGATTTGGATAGAGCAAAAGTAAAGCTGGTTTGCCCCTTCATCAACCCTTTCTGTCCTCTTGGTGTACCCTTGCCTACTGAGGAATATACAGAAATGTCCCTGGCAGGCAAGGTGAGAGGTTGATGTAGCCCAGCATCTTCCCATCAGCCCATTTCAATCAGCAGACACTTGAAGAAGGACACAGAAAGCAGAGATGCCTCCCCAAAATGTTCTCCCAGCCTCCTTGCCTCTCAGCCTTCCTGACTCACCCCGAGAAAGTCAAACCTCTAGCAGTGGCTAAGGGTGCTTTTGATGACTGAAGTCCAGCACACACCCAGCCTCAGCAGAACCCTTTGAAACTGCCTACTGCAGTAAGCCAGCATCACACTCAAAAGCTGACTGCTCATCAGCCTTCACAGCTCATGGTCCTGTCCTGCCAGCCCTCCCTTTGGGCCAGGAACCTATGGCAGCCTCCTCAGGAGAAAGCCATGCTGCTGAACAGAGCTCCCTCCGCAGGAAGGGCAGAGCCCCTCGGTTCCTTCCCAGCCCCCCGGCAGCACCAGTGCTGCACACGTCACCTCCACCCAAAAGACAACCTCACCAAGCCTGCAAGGGCTCTAGTAACAGCAAAAGAAAAATGTGCCTCTTGTCCTCTCCTTAAAGCTCCCTCTGCATTAAGCTTTTCTTTCAAAAAATGTTCCCATATTTACTTATTAAAGTCAACAAAAAATTTTGGGCTTTTTTAATCCTATTTAGAGAAACTGAAGTGTGAACACTGCTAAGATGTCATCATTCTTTCTGGGACTTCACTGTTAACATTGTGCAAAGGTGCATTTCCATAATTTTTATTGCACAGCCCCACATCCCCATCATACCCTAATGCTTTGAAAAACTCGAACAAAAAAAACAATACACCATAAGCAACAGTTAACATTTACTATTCACTTCTGCTTGTTCAGACAGATCTGTCAACCAGAGACCTTTTCAGATCTCTATTTTTGTAGTATGTCTAAGACTATACTTCCTCACCATAGCATATGCTGGGTTTTAATGTTAATTTTACTGTTCTTTCATTTCACTTTTTCAAACCACATCCATTTAAGCTTTTTAAGCATACTTAAACATACAAATGTACTAATTGTTGTTATTAGACCTATCCTCTAAGAGGCTAAGTATACTGAATTACTACATCAGGCAGTAGGAGAAGCTCTTCCAAAACTCCTGAGGTCCTCAGTACTTAATGAGACTGGATTTTATAGTATACATTAAAATTGTTGTTACACACCTACAGCATTTCCTCATGTGCACAGATCTCTAATGACAGCATACAAGTTACATTGCGTGAGACATGGTGTGTTCTGCTGTAATGTCACAAGGCTGGCTTTCCCTGCAGAGAGACTACAGCCTCTGGGCAAGTGCCATTAAAAAAGCTTTAAATTATAAGAATAAAATAAAATAAATATTGGCAACTCTCTCTCAAGAGCAATACCTGTATGAGAAGTCTCTCATTCCCCCCTGCACACTACCTGTGGAAGAGGTTTACAGATGTTACCACTTTGCCAGCATACAGTTCATGAAAAGCACTGTAATGCCCTTTGGCACTGTGAGCACAGCCCCATTTCTGCTGTTTCCAGTCAGCCTTTATACAGACTCTTCCCTAGATAAGAAGTTTAATCCTGCTCCTGTAAAAGTCCAGCCTGAGAAACACCAAGCAAGCTCTTCAGCTTCAGGAAGGAGCAGGCATGCAGGCTGAAAGCACTCGGCATTGAGCGAGCTGCTCCCTTCTGCCTTTATCTGTGAGCACAGGCATTCTGGAAGCGTGTATCTGCCCTAACCCATCCTTCAAAGGAGAGCGGTATCTCCGAGCACCAAAAGCCGAGTGACGGAGGCTGCTGTACCCTCAGAGATACCTATCACTCCTCTCCTGCGGCAGGACACACGTTGGATGGGCCAGGGTGTCCTTAACGCGAGCCCGCACGAAGCTGCAGACGTGGCCGTGTCCCCGGCGACGCAAGGGACGCGGGGTGTTCCCAGCTCTGAAAGCAGATTAACGCGTACAGCCACACGAGTGTTTACCTGACTGAGATCCATATTTAGACACGTGCACAAGTGAACAATCCCGAGCTGTTTACTGGGACAAAACTCCCACTGAATGCAGCAGGTATCTGCCTGCCTGCACAGCTGAGGATTAAACCCTCAAACCTTCTGCAGTGCCCATGTGCACATTTCTAAATCATCAAAGAAAAAAGAAAAGCGACCATGCCCATGTGACCATGGATCTCTCCAACACTTGGCTACACTTGGATTCAGAGAGCATGTGTGCCTTTCTAACACTGTCGAAAGAAGGACTAAGGCTCAGCCCATCTTTTTTGAACAAGAGTTTCTAAATCTTGTTATTCTATATGCTGAGTGATTTTCTGGGTCTAACTTTATAAGCCAAAACAATTTTTCTGAAATAATTTAAATTATTTACACAGGAGGGACATATCCTTATTAAAAGAAATGAAGTGTCAGGTCCTAAAATACCTCTCTAACTGCTTCCATTTGGAGAGAAAATCCATCTTTACTGACAGTGAACTGTGTTCTCCAGCTGGCTAAGCAGTGCTCAGCCCAACACCTTTTGCAATTCTTATGCTTCTTCCCTAATCTTAGGGCCAACCCCAGTCTACTACTATCAGTCTACTTCTATCATACAATTCATATTTGTATGGCTTATCCAGGACTCCAAATCCATCACTGAGGAGCAAGCTTGTTGCTTTTCTCCATCATCAGTCAAAACATATTGAGGTCAACCTGGTTTATTTGGCAACCATGCTGCTAGAGCTGTTTGGTCAAGCCATACTAGGATTTGTGGCTTTGCATCCATCTGTCAAAAATGCAGCATACCTAATATACGACCCCACAAGTGCTGGTATTCCCAATACTGTAAAATGGTTTGCTAGATGTCAGTAGTATCACCACTCTATTACTTTGACAATTCTCCAAGCATCATATTGACTGGACTGTAGACATTAAAATGTTGATCCTAAGGATACAAGGTATTAGTGGTTCATCCACTTTTAAATGACCAGGAAAGCTGCCTCATAACACACAGTAACCAGTAAAAGTTTATTTTCCATTAAATTAATCAGATTAAAAGACAGTGCTGCAAGAAGTCATGTGCAGGCAGCATGATTTTGTCTATGTCAGAGGTACTACGACAACTGGATAACCTGGATTCATGGAACAGATGATATGAGACATTTTAAACAGAATCTCACATAACTGTGATGACTAAGTCAATTCTAATGCTTTCCCTTCAAATGATTCTTCTGTTTCTTCAAAGCAGATAGTATTTAACTGGAAGATCATGCGTGACCTGGGAACTATAACAGAAAAAATCAGTACAGTCTACTGAGTAAGTTTACAAACATACTGAAGTGACTATTTTGTCATCTCTACTCTTCAGCTTTTCAAAGCCATGCCGGGAACAGGTTTGCCAAAGAACATCAGTAACAGCTTGAAAAATGTGTTGAAACTGTGCAGAAAGTGTCAAGCTAGACAGACATCTTTCTGAAAATGAGTTACTGACAAAGCTGTGTAAGTACACACAGTGTTCTACGCACAACTACACGTGCAAACACAAATATTCAGAAAATAATCAGCATAAATGCAGTGACGTGGCACAAGCTGCTATGAAATACACGTTCAAAACACATACAAATAATCAAGGCTAGTAAATGGTAAGCATTATTATATACACTTGCTTCAACAGTAATGCAAAACTAACACATTTTAAACACAGACAATTGCAGAAACAACTTGTGTGGAAGCATTAAAAACCATCAGAATGAAAATACTATTTTCTGAAACTCCTTCCTGAAATTCCTATCATTGTCTTTAACACTCTGGATACCTGGAGCATGTTTTCAAGGCAAATGTAAGGACTTTTAACTGAGGGGCTATCATCAACAACAAGAATTTCAGAGCGCTCTGAAAATGTGCCTCCATTGGGTGCTGCCTCCCCCATCCTTAATTAGCGCCTATATTTGTTACAGAAATCAGAGCAACAGCGGCACATATTTCAGAGGTGCAGTCAATCTGAAGTCGTGCCTCACGCTTATCTCGTCACGAGGCTGCGGCAGCCAACTTTATTGCCTTCAGACATGTCGGCACTGACATACGCCCCCGCTGCCGGAGGTTTCCCCGCGGAAGGGTGCTTCCATTGGCGTCACCCGCGGGACGCCTCCTGCCACTGACATGGCTCAGCCGCACGTTTGCAGGACTGGCCTTTTAAAAAGTCGACCGTATAAGCTGGGCAGTGACCAGAATGAGCTGCAGTTATACAAGAAGCAAGGAAATATTATGCAAGACCACAGGAAGTCAGAGGAGACAGCATTCTGGGCAGGCCTGGCAAGGAGTCTGTGTGAACTTCAGCTAACAAGCAAAGCTCGGTCATTGGCGCCAAATTCAGCAGAGAACATTCCCAGTGCTGCAAAGGATAACACTCCCCATGCTTTTGCCAGTGGGCTGCGTTCCAGGACGGCATGTACCTGATGAAATGCAGATAAACCCGGCTCTTACTTTTCGCCAAGTTTTCACTTATTTTTAAAATTTGAGGCATATTTTGGTCCAACACTTGTTAGAAGTGGCAAATGGTTTGTTTTCATGGCTTTTCTAACAGATCACTTGCTCTTACACTCCCTGTAATTTCAACTACAATAAGTGACCTACAAAGAAAGCGTTTGGCAGAAGCCTCATTTTTTCCACGCATCTTGCCCATCTCTACCTCAAGGCTCTCTGCTAATATATGTGAGGATTATGGATTCCTTTTCCCTTGGCATTTTGGAACGACCTCTGAAAATATACTTGGTGCAAAAGGATGATACCCACCTTGCACATAACTGTACTATTTTAGTCTGCTTCAATGTCAAAAGTAATTGTTTTGGGGGTTGGGGTTTGCAGTTTTTTTCAGTTTTAAAAGCTACCTCACACAGGTCCTAATTGGAGAAGACGTCCATTAAAATCAAGCAAACTTGATTTCCAAAATGACTGAAAAAAATTGGCCTTCATTTGGTAAGCATTCATCGTCTAGAAATACATGAGTTCCAAGAGATTTTATGCTTTGTTCCAGGATTCACCTTTAAAACATCAGTGATAAAATGCTGGAGGTGGAAATCCAGTTTTAGGTTCACACACACACACTGCCAAATAAGAAGCACAGCATGCAAAGTCTTACACAACACAAAACAATTACCAATTGTGATGAGAGTAGACAAAGCGTTCTCAAGAGAATCTATTTTATGTTTGTAATCACCCTCAAAAAACACACAATAGCACTCTCCTTCCAGCAAATACATAATGCAAACAAAAACCAAACAGTAGTACTGCCTCCACTGGGGGAAGTGATTCTGAGAAGTGTAAGAGATCTTCAGTAGATACCAATTGCCAAAGCCAATGAACCGATTTTAAAGGTTTTCATCATTACCTTCGCTTATGGGAACGACAAACAGACGCAACTCTTAGCAGGAGATTCCCGCCTTCAATGCCGTTTGCACATGAAAAGGTTCCCATAACCTACTGCTTTTGCAAAAATAATTAAACAAGCACTGCAACAACACAGGAAAGTGAAAATGTTAGTGGTGACAATGCCTTCATTGTTACTGCCAGCATAACAATGCCCAAAATTAATCACAACCCTGACAATCATCACCAACGCACACACACAGTTGGACCTCTCCAACCAAAACAGATCTTTCTTCAGCTGGGTCGAGTTATTGCTGTTGAGAAGTGCAGTTGTTTCTCCAGTTGAAGTCAGAGAGTCCTGTCCAGCAGAAACAAGTCTAGCTGCACTTCTCAAGGCCAGAGTGAAGGATACATTGGTGGTTTTAATGTGGCCAGAGTACAATAGCCCACAGTATTGAGGGCTAGTATTAATCATAGTTGCACAGCAGTTTCTTCATCCAAAACCAGTAAGGAAGGTGAAACACTTGGAAACACCCAGAGTAAGGAACAGCATTTTATCTGTATCTATTTCTGCCAAATAGCAAGGCAAATATCTCACAGTGAGTTTTTAAAACACCACAAGGGTTAACTAGTGAACCACATGACAAAAGCAGCAAGCTGTTGTGCCAACAAGGGCACTAGCAAAAACATTTCTCCAGATTCTGCAGATGCCTGGTGGATCCTGGAACCTGTGGCACAGCTTGCTGCAAGCAGGTAGCTGGCCGGCAGCTGGACTTCTTCAGCCATAGGAAGTCTCTTGTCTCTACAGGGAAATGCACTTGTGGCTGCAACTTTTTCCTGTAGCCATTAAAACACCTACTTCCCAGATATTTAATAACATTGAGATCTTTACAGCTCTATCAGAAATGGAGATAGACACACTCTAACCATGCAAACCTTGATTCCTTGAGGAAACAAGCTAGAAGAGAGATAATTAATCTAATCACTGTCTCATCATCTATTAAAATTTCTTTTGATTTCCAAGTAGTTCACTTCTCCAAACTTCCTATATGCAACTCATATTCAGCTACAGCAAGCTACAATATCCTTACAACCACAAGCACAATAAGGTATTTACTTCCTCCAAGGTGGAGGGGGAGATGTTTTGACTCTCAATAGCAAGTATATCTCTAGGTTGTGGCCTTGTCTTTATTTTCCTTCAGTGCAGTGATTTCATATTCCTCAGCTTCACTAAAACATCTCCTGGTATGTGGGCAAATTAAATTCCTTTAAAACAGAGGGCACTGAAATATATTTGCCCACGAAATATTCCTTCTTACAAGTGTAAATCAGAACTGACTTCCTATGCAAGTAACAGTATAGGAACAGATGCTTGTTTCACTTTCCTCATACCTTAAAAAGGTATTTCATTTGCTTAATCCATCAGCTAAGACCCGACATGGAATGACCATGAAACCTTCTTTTAAGAGAGATGAAGGTTTATATCACACACAGTTGACATCGTACTTTCCTCAAAGGCATTGTCACAAAACAGTACCCAGAGGTATGAGGCAGGAACTGAATTCCATTTTGATAAAAGTTCTAGACATTATGGACATGGAGGTTTTTTGGTACAAAAGCCAGAGCACTCCAACTGCTATTTAAGGTACAAAGAGAAACTTAGGAAACCAAATCAACAGGAGTGCACAGCTCAACAAATGACTCAGTAGGCTCTTTCCATGGCTGTAACCTACTCAAAATGCAATACAACATGAAATCATTTTATATTTGCACTGTATTCATCAAATGACTCCCTCTGAAGGAATGCTCTATAATGACTTCACGTTGGCACTGTTTCTTATTAAAAGGTTTTAACAGGTCAGGTGACAGGCGCTCTTCCTCTTTCAGCTCTGCCTTCAGGTGCACTTGTGCTCCACATTAGCCATCACTGTACCCAAAATCCTTACTGTGACGTGCAATGCAGACTTTGCTCCCTCATCATTTTATTCCCCATGTTAAAAGAGCTCTGAAATGTCCCTATTTGAATAAGCACCATTTGCTGCCATCTGCTTCCTTTAAAATACTTATTTTTAAAAGTGTCAGAAAGCAATAGTACTGATCACTCTGGTTCATTGCTTCACATTTGCCTTTAGAGAAGCTGGAATTTAGTTACACTATGTTTACTGTGACATTTAGGTTGGACGGGCGGGGGATGTTGTCCTAAGATTTGGCAGGCAAAGGAAAGGGACAGAAGTGGTGTTATGCAGATAACACAGCTTCTTGCACTATCTTCTTCGGGGCCTGTGCACACAGCATGTAAAGCTGCCAAGTCTGTATAAAATGTTAGGCTTTTCTCACTGTTTCTTCTTCACACTAAAGACTGTGTGGGCTCTGTCTTCAGGTCCACCGTGACACCTGTATGCAAGAGAAGCCTTAACTGAATGAAGATGCACAGGCTTCAGTCTCCCAATGAGATTGCATATGCTGGCCTCTAAACCCATGTCACATTAGCCCTGTATATCAGCACTGTTCCACTTTCTTACAGCTCTCAGCTCAAAGAAACTGAGAGCAAATGATTGCCAGCTGAAACCCTCCTGAACTCCCCATCTGCAGAAACGACTGGTTTTGTTGTGATGGTCAAACCCTCCTTTTCACTCCTATTGCCCCGTGGGTTGCTCACCTGCCTGCTCTCTGATGAAATCTGAAAGAATAAGGGGTTTTATCATGTCTGAGATGCTTTCAGGGTGTTGCAATCCCCTGCTGCTGCCACCAACACCCCACCTTCTCAATTGCTTGAGGTGTCTAAATTGCACATGGATTTTATATGACAGGAGGGACAAATTCAAAGGTGAAGCAAACGAAGGCGTAGGTCACCCATCAGCACGTGGGTGTAACCTACATATTGAGGGATAATATGGAGTGGTGCAGTAAAGAAAGCAATTAACCAGGCAATATAAGAGTCAGAGATAACCAAACTCCTTCCACTTGACAACCCCCTATTAAAGCATTTCCAATTTAGGTTTATTCTACAAGCTTCTTGCCAACATATCTACAGCATTGTCTTAGGCATAGAAATAAAAAGTCTCTATTTTAAAAAGTTTACCGTTTAAATAAATAAGACACACAAAGGGTGGAAGGAAGGATGTACTACCATCCCAGTTTTCCAGACTGGGGAGCTAGGATAACTACAGTGATCAGTCACACCACACCATGTGGGCTACAATTATCAACGCAATGCCCCGAGTACCCAGCAGAACAAAGAGACAGGCCGAGCAAGGGGCTTTTGGAGAGGGTGTGGAGGGAAAAGGAGACAGGAGAAGCAACTGCAGAGGCCAGACCCACTTGCTGAAGCTGCTGTTCAGCAGCCAGGTCAGCAACCAGACACAACTTTCACAGCCAGCTCTACTGAGAGTGGCGAACAAGCCTTTATGACATGATTTTATTCAGCTTCGCTGCGCTTTGGCCCAGGTCCCCATGCCAGAGAAGCTTTGTTCGGGCCAGTCATGCAGCTGACAAACAAAAGTAGGGTTGGGGGGTTGGTTTTTCTTAAATGGGAAGTAATGGCTGTTTCGAAACACCAGCATTAAGTTTCCCTCAAGATATCTGAACTTGCTTTTATTTCATTTTCAAGCCAGCACATGCCTAAGCAAACGGGATAGTCCCCTTTTGTGAATCATGGGGAACATAAATATGGCTTTGCTGTTACGTAAGAGCCAGGAGAAGCATTAAGACAACTTGAGCACAGAAAGGATGTTCCCATAAAAACGTCCCTCTGATTAGTAATGGCAATAAACACGTCCTTCAAATCATTCACAGGAAAAAAACCCCCAAGAACCAGGTTTATTAACAGAAACTGATAATCTTACTGCTTCAGCACAAAAGCAGCCCACCCACCGCTGAACCAAGCTCTATTCCCTCAGTGAAAGGAGACATCTTCCACCTAACCACTCACATAAAAGTGCTGCATTAAGCAATAAAGGGGGTCAACATCCCCAAATGTCTACCCTCCCTTAAAAGCTTAAGTAACACTGTTTTGTTAAGACCAAGCATCATCATCCGTCTTGGTTACATGAGGCATTGGTTTCCTCCCCTGCAAGCAAAAGTCAGCCATCCCATGTGCAAGAACTGGCAAATTCCAGCTCTCTGCATTCTTCGATGTGCAAGACAACCTTATAGGACAATGGAAAATGTGTCTCTCCCAGGTCAATATGGGGATAACTGGAAGAAGTAAACCTAGAGCCACATTTGTCACAGTTTTCCTCTGCGACAGAGGAGGAATGGGAAAAGCCAGCAGTAGGCAAAGCCTTGCTGTTCTTCCAAAGACCTTATGGTGACAGCAACATGCAGAGGCTATTCCAAAGTGCTCACCCTTTCCAAAAGGCTCTCTACCTTCACTGAATTAGACAAATGCAGCTTTTCCAGAAGAATCATTTGGCAAAAATGATAGGAAAATACCAAAGGTACTTCCACCAATTTGCAATCTTCTCTTACAGGTTATGAAACACAGTGGAGGCAAGTGAAACCATTAAAAAAAAATATCCTGGAGTGGAGTATAGCTATAATTGGTCACTGGATTTGTATTCCAGAGAAATACTGACTAAGGAGTTGTGGCATGATAAAGCCACTTAATGTTGAATTTCTTCTCTCACATCCATGTATGACGCTGACGTTCCATAGATCATTCAAAAGCCATTTTTTTCTAAGCAAACTTCCTATCTGCTTTAAGTCAATACTCGCCATAAATACCTAAGAGTGAAGATACTGTCACTGCCATCAGATAATGAGTTTGTTATTTCATCATAATACCATACAAAAATCTAACCAGGAACAACAATGCTTATCATCTCAGAAGATACTTTGCTATTTGACATGATTTTTGGATACAAATTGCACAGACAGCTAAATGCTGGGCACATTCCTAGCAACATTCCCCATTTACAAGTGTAGAAATAGAGAGTGGGGTGGTTTTCTTAAAGTCTCAAAGATCTTTGAAGTATTTTGACAATAATAAGTACCCAATAATACCTAGAATTTACTGGCAGAGAGGGTGATACAATTGTGAATGAACAGACAGGGCTTGAAGACCAACAGCAGCCAGAGAATGTCCTAAACACAATGGCTGAATAGGATTGCTTTGTAGTTTATCATACAAATGCAAGTGCAAACGACTACAGCTGTGATACCAACAGTTTAAGCACCTTTTTATGGCAGTAAATACCTTAGATATGCTAATGGAGAAACAAAATACAAGGAATGCTCTTTCAAGCATACTTCCACCACCTTTATAAAAGCTGCCTAATAACCATGCCCCTGCATACCTGCTTCAGCTTATTACCTAAGCAAATATTTATCTTACAACAGCATGAATTATCTTACTGGAAAAATATTATACAGTAAATTTTGAACACCATCAGACAACTTGAACCAAAATTACGGGCCCTTAATGGATTTTTTCCATGCAGATTTAAAAAAAGGTCATAAGGCCCCTGACATAATAAATCAGCACCAGCTTTCCCTCTTGGGAAGCAAAGAATAGGGCACATTTTTAAGATTTCATGAAACTATTTCAGGCCACTGTACTGGGTTCTTAACCTGAAGCCATTCAGCAAACCACCCTCTCTGTATTAAATTATATATATATATAAGGGATTCAGAAGCTGACCACATAAAGAAAACACATGTACTAGGCCAAAGGTGGATATCACCTGGGATGACTATATTTCAAGATATTATTATATCTGCTACTTAAAGCAATAGCTTTCCTGGGAAAGGCAAACATTTCTATCTCTCAGCATACGCAGGCAGGTTTTCGAGAACACGGCTCTGAAATCATCAGTCCTTAGAGAACAAGTTAGAAATTCTGCAACATGCTGTTTTCATCTCTCCCTTATTTTGACTTTCTTGTTTGTTGTGTCAGGAGCCAGTGAGGGGTTATGAAGGGCCTTCATTGCTATGTTTTCAATTATACTACAGTCTTTAAAAAGCTGTTCACATAACCAAAGCTAGAGAAGACCTTTGTCATTGCCAAGTCACACTTCCTGCCTAACTCAGGCCAAAGACGACTAAGTATTTTCATCAGACCTGGTAACTTGTCTAAGCAATTGCAGTTTTTGAAAGACAGGGACTGTTTTAAATTCAAGGCCTCAGGTGATGAGGGCCTTGTGACTAGTGTAAGAGGAATACCTAATGTTTTGGTTTAGCAGATAAATTTGAAGATTTCTCCTGAAAGGAAGACAGGAATTTGATTGAGGTCAAGCCACCAAACCAGACATATATATGTGTGTTGTAGACTTCAGTACAGCAAAGATCTGGGAAAAAACCCAATTGAGTCTAACACCAGAAATGAAAGACAAAGAAAAAAAAATTAAAAATCTTTAAATTAACAAGAGGCTAATAATTACTTAAGTCTCATTCAAATGCATTTAAAACATCTGGTTTTCAATTAACAACACAGTGCAACACAGGAAACCTTGTAAAAATGAAGCCAAATCTAAAATGTTTCAGCAGTCTCCAAATGTCTTGACAATTTCTCAACCCAATCCCTTCATTTTAGTCTAGCTAAAACTAGAACACTAGCTCTTGCTTCCCTTGTACTCTGGAAAATTATTTTCCAAGAAAATACTTGTTTTTACAGAAAACATTCACCAGCTGCATCTGCAGCTTTTCCAGTGCTTGGTACTTGCACTTTATATCTTACCTTCATTTGCCTAACTGTAACCAAATATATTTTGATACATTAGATAATGAGCAACAAATATTTACAATAGATTAAGTTCACGTTTCAGTAGTTCCAAATAGTTTCTAAATGATCCCAGTAATCTTATTACACATATACCTTCAGACAGACTGCTTGCTATCAAGTGCCTTAAGTTACACCCACATGATTCATCCATTAGGAGAGCTGCTCTGTTTAAAAAAAAAGCCCCACACAAACTCAAAATCCAGCCACACCACCACCCCGCACAACAAAAAGCCACCATGCACAACGCTCCCCATATCACTTCTAATTTAAGCTTTTCCTTAGATAACACGATTTCCTGAAACAAAAAGAGACTTCTCACACTCTTCTAGCACCAAAATGTTATTGTAAAAGTATTGGTTTTGGTAGAAGTAGTTCAACGCGCACAGCATTTCATATCCAAACACAAAGGGATGTTTCAGTGCTTCAGCCTTCTGTTCTGCCAGGGCTGTGGAGAAGGACATGAAAAACAACCAGGAATTACTAATTTTGGGGGGGTGAGGGGGTTAAGGGGGATTTAAAGAATGAGGCAGGCAACAGTGAGCAGCGTAGGACTCTGCACTCATCACTCATATACATGAAAAAAACAAGCAAACAAATCCCAGCCAAATCCCATAAAAGTCCAGTTGTTCCCTCCATCAAATTCCTGCTTTACACTCTGACCAAATTCTGGCCTGGAGGTTTCATTCATGCAGGTCCCATCTGGGATTTAGGGACATGCCTTAAGAAGTAGGGACTGGAGGAATAGCCAGGCACAGGCAAGATGCAGTTTGAGAGATGTTTCTTATTGGAAACACCAATATGTTTCTGAAATCTCTTTGGAAAACAGTCAGTTTTGTTCTACAGATTCTCCACAAATACTTGAGATTAAAACACATGCCACTTAAAGTTTGTTTGAAAGCAAATCAGTGCATAAATACATACATAGCAGAACGAAGCAGCATTTGTAACTTAGGGGGTAGTTCAACGCATGTGCATTAGGAATCAAAACCACTGAGGAGCTGTATTATCCTGGTTTTGTCCTACTTGAGAGCACAAACAAAATAAAAAAGTGTTCATTCCTCCTGCCCAGATGCACAGAATTTGTTCACAAAACTGCAATAAGCCAGTATTAATCGTCCACCCACAGGCTAACATAAAGCATGTGTAAAGTTTCTGAATTTTTCAGACACTCTTCTTGGAGGCAACACCCTAAACATTCCCCTAAATCAAAGAAAACTGCTGATTCTACATATTAGCACACAGAGGAAGGGTCAAGACCAGGGCACCTCTTCGACTGAAGATCAGACATAAAAATTCAACTAAAGCAACTTTGCTTCTTGTCTGGCAAAACATTTGATGAGTTTCTATAGAATAAATATTGAATATTTGCTGTGTCATGTAAGGCAATGGATAGAGGAGAATAAAGGAGATGCTATCCAACTCTGAACTCTTTGTAATAACAGTCAAGTTACAATTACAAGTATTAAATTGCAAGTCTAACCGTTTTCAGGCCTAAATATACCCATTTAATCAAAATTTACTATGGCAGATTTTGCTTCAGCTAAATTTTCTCGACCTAAATAAAGTCACAGAGGAAAGAACCAAAATCACAATCAGATTTCAGCTCAAGAAGTAAAGAGCATAATTAAGTGAGTTACTTTGGAACACTAGTTATTTATCAGCCAACTGACCTACTGTACTTTATTAAGCTACTTTCCAAACGCACAGTAAAATAGTTTCCCATTTTACAGACTTGAGAAAGAGTCTCCATGAAAAGTAGCTCTGTAAATGTAAGAAATAAGTTATTTTTTCTTATATAAGCAGTCAAGGTTTTTTCCTCACCAGATCACTACTTTATTATATTGCCTTTTAAGCAAATTGAGCACAAGAATGATAAATGAGAAGAAACCTTCCAGATGCATAATATTCACACTTGCACTCTTAATTGAAGAGAAGGGCTCTGTCAACCTTGTGCCAGCTACTAGGAGCAGAATTATTTATAACTATTAAGATATACATGTCACTACGAATATTGGCGTAATTAACACAATAGCATTTCAGAAATAGCTTCAGAGGAATAAAACCATTCCACGTATTTAAATTATTTTTAAATACAATCTGCCTTTGTATTGCACATTTCCTTACTCTAATGTTTATCCTAATAATAGCAAAAAGTTCAATGCTTGAAGAGTTCTGCCCTCACCACACCTAGCAGCAGCTCCTGCTTGGAACCTGAAAACAAAAATACTTAATGTTTATTAATCCATCGTAGTAAAAAATAATATGGAAAGATATAGAGAGATCCATTTTATATTTATGATAGATCTCCCGAACTTGCAGTATAAACGCAAAACCGGTATTAGCAGAGTACCTCAAATATGCAAGACATTCCCAATGACCCACACAAGATAAATGCGACAGAAGATGCTTGACATCAGAAGATGAAAAGAACATGACACGAAGATTGTGTTTACAAAGGGCTGACAGATTTTTAACTTGCTCTAGGGCTAAGTGCTAAACACGAGCAGAGCAAGCCCTTGGAGCATCCCTGTGAAACACAAATCCTCAGATGCGCAGACCACATTGGGAGGATGGTACACACTGGGAGGCACTGACATTGCACACCATTCCCACAGCAAAAGCCATTCAGTGTTCATCAAGCTGGAATACTTTGGGTCTATCGAGATGAAACAACAAGAGCTGGGCAGCAGAAGTCAGGTGTTCCCAAGCAGGCCATGTCGACAAGCCAGAGCTCAGCCCAACCTCTGCTCTGTGCCACTGCAGGCAAAGGGAGACCCGGGGGCAAGCATGCAGCCTGCCCTTCCTCATTCCCGTATCCTAGGGCCACCCTCTGGTAGAAAAGCCAGACATCTGTAGAAATGCAGAAGGGGCAGTGAATACAGAAACAGAAGGGGCAAAACCAAAGTAGGATGGGTATGATTGGCCAGGATCATTCAAGATGACCTGCTCACTATGGAGTGCCTGAATTTGTGGTGCTGAAACGTAAACACAAGTTGCTTAATGTTAACATGCCATAAGCATGTGCTAAACAGCCAATTTCAACAGATTGTTCAACAAGAATTCAGGAGATCACATTTCCTTTTGATAACTCCAAATAAGAAAAATTTCAAGGGCAGATGTGAACACAGAAGCAAACAGAAGTAAATCAAATATGTGGGCTATGCATGGGGAGATGTTGAGCAAAAACAAAACTTGAACAATTTTTTTTATCAATCTGAGTAATCTATGAAATAGACTGCAAAGGAAAGTGGTCAAAGCTCCATCAGCTAAAGTACATAAAGTGAGGTTTACAAGAGTATAAGGACCAACCTACACTGGCAAGAGAATGGACAAGATCATCTCTGTCACGGCAGTCACAGAATAACAGGCAATAGGGAGTATACCTGGCAAGAGTGACACACAGAAAACGTACCGGGTAGAACAAAACTGAGACTGTGTGTTTCCTGAAATCTGCAGTTTAACACCTTGGCACACCCAAATGCTCACATTTCCTGACATCCAAATTATATCCATTACGAGTGAGCAACTATCTGAGCTCTGGAGAGCTGTGCCATCAGGACAGTTTCCTCATCCTGAGGCGGAGCAGCCAAGAGTGACCTCAGCTTGGCAAAACGACTCTCCTGAAGGAAAAGGTCAGTGAAAATTGAGGCACAAAGCATCTCATTAGAGGGGCTCAACATCAAATAAAGCCCAAAGTAAAACGGTAAATGAAAGCAGTCTATTACCTAGACAATAACTGGGGACAATCCCATTTCTTTACTTTCTGGACCAGAAGTTAAACAGATTTATGTAACATTACGTGGTTATGGTCACAAAACATATTGTGTACTTATATGGGGACCACTAGCACAGAAAAACCCTGAGCTGCAAAATTGGTTTATTTTTCATACAACTGGAAAACAAACACAGAAATCCCAAAGTAACAACACAACTGAAAAGGTGAAGCTAAATGCTGCATCCTTCTCCGTGGTACTTGACTTGTCCTGAGTCTGTTTCAAACTTTTCTCAGACACTGATGTCCATCCAGAACAGTTCATTTAAGACAGCATCCATCCCTAACAAAATAACTGTGTCTCGTAAATCATTAAAAAACACATCAAGATATTCTATCAGACTGCTCTAAGTACATTGGGACCTATCTACTACTTGTCATTGTATTGCACAGCAATCACAGATACTTTTCCCTTAGCTTTTACTATTTTTCTAAAATGTGTTATGCCCTTTTATTCCTCCTTCTCCCAGTTTCTAATTACCAGCATTCTAAGAGAGTATCTAAAACTATGTAGATAATGATTTTTTTCTAAATTGAGTTAAAAGAATAATCATATTAATCTCAGCTCTGTATCTTGGACTAACTTTAAATGCAGGAAAACAGCCTACTCAAAGTGCTCTAACGTTTGTTCCAAATAAAGCAACTGCTCTTTTCTGCTGGCAAACAGAGCTTCAAATGAAGATCTGAGGATGTTCTTCAACTTAAATGGACCATTAAGAGAATCAAAGACTATCTTCTGTAGAACATTTGTTTGACAGTGAGAGAACTGCTCCTCTTAACATATGTTTCAGAGCTGCCTGGAAATCTAGTAACACCGCCCCACCTTTTCTCCGTGAGAGTGATTTATAAATACTATTTGCAAGTTAGGTTAGAGATCCTAGCTGCATGTCTGGATAAAGATCAAGAAAATAATCCAGTAACTGCTGAACTCAAGGCAATAAACCTAATCTGTAATAGTACTGGAAAATTAGGAAAGCAAAACTACCTTGTTGCAACAGGCTACATAGGGTACATCCCCAGTAGGGATATCCACAGTGCACTGACAGGGAGGCACAAGCCAGCTATCTGAAATCCCTCATATGACACTCTCCCAGTTCTTCCACAAACACTAATTTACGCAACAATCCCATGAACCAGATAACAATTAGCCTACTTCTGAGAGAAACAGAAAAACTGTCACCGAATGTCACAATATTTGAAACCAGTGACAGAGTCAGGATCAGGGTTCAGACTTCAGTCCTGTGAAGCCTGTGTTGTATCTGAAGAGTATTTCAGCAAAACCACTTCAGCGTGCTGTCCCGCAAGATTAGACAGCGCTCAATCCCTCACTGTGCTTGAAAATAAGAGGTTAAAACTGAAGAGATTAAGAGTGCCCCATTAAAAAGGGGTGATACAATGAACGCAGTGTTTTCCAATACATACACTATTTCATCCTCTTGCCATATAAACTATTATAACACATTTTTATAACTACATTCTACCTTATTATATTTTTTTACTTTTTCAACATAAGACACAAACTGTATGTATATTTTGTACTCTGCACAGAAGCTGGCAACCTAGAACAAAATTCGCTTGAGGAAATTGTTTAACCTTAATACATTAGTGTCTGATAAACTGAGGAAAACAGAACTACATGGAAAAGGTATGATTTATACTACTATACCTCTCCTATTACATCGCCATAGGGTGACCCAATAAAAAAGTAGCTATTATACAAACAAAAACCCAGGGTTTAAAGTTTACTGCATCATCAGCTGGACAGTATGTACGACAAATAACAACGTAAAATTCTTAAGTCTGTAAACCACATCACTTATAAAGAGAATCTATAGCCAGAACAGTAACCTGTGATGATAATAGACTAATGCCTGCTGTATAAAACAGACTGAATACATATCCTTTTACAAGGCTTCATACACTTGCTTAGCTTTCCCCGTGTCAGTGCCCTCGCTCATCCACAGGAATTGTTTATAGCGTTGGAGCAACAAATAGATCATTCTTCTCTTAATCTCCACCTGTAACTTCTGTGTTATGGACAGCTGAGTTATATTTTGACGTTTGTTCTCAAGAACCAACAAGAAAACACGCTCTTGGATGAACTACAAAACCACCAGTGGGTTACTTTGATTCCCTCTGGAAGGGAAGGGTCGCTCTGGCAGTGTGAGAATGTCTAGCTTTACATCCCTCTCGAAGGGCAGCGACACACGAGGCGCTGGGCACTCCTGGAGCTCTCGGCCCCCCGGGAAAACCCGCTGACAGCTGAGGCGCTCCACGAACCGGGGAGATGCACCGCGGCCAGCGTCTCGGACTGGAGCGAGGAGGTGTCGAAACGTTTACACAGCCTGACAATTTCATCCACGCGGCTTTAATTTTGAAACATGTTTTGGTAAGGGTGCTGCTACCTTCAAAGCCCCGTCCTCCACTAAAAAAAGAGTTTCCTACTACCTCTGTCCTCGCTGATAGCGAGCCCTGCCATGGCGTACATGACAGTGGCCGCACATGGACTGCCTGGCCCTGCCTGCCAGGTGCACCTGCCCGCGGCCGGGCACAGCCGGGGGCCGCCTTCGCGCGGGAGGCAGTGGCCGCTCGGGCCGGGGCCGGGAGCGCTGCCGGCCTCGGTGCCGCCCGGCGGGGGCAGCTCCCCGGGCAGGCGCTCCCCAGCTCGGCGGCGGCCCCGACGGAGCGCGGGTTACCCCGAAGGGGCTTGGCGCTGCTCTCCTGCCCCTCTCCCCGCCCGGGCTGGGCGAACTAACTCACTCCCGCCGCAACCGGTCCCCGCAAAGGCTCCGGGTCG